>JAAEAF010009131.1:0-32568 GCA_011037195.1 Triatoma infestans
GTTTTTACTAAAATGTATTTTTCAGTTTTCTGTTTTTTTTTTTCGAAACAACAATTTAACTACTTTTCTTAGTTCACATTCATATAGTAATAAATGATTAATTATCTTCAGTGATTTTTTTTTTACTTTCTCTTACTCCTAGTAAGAGGAAGTATTGTAATCGTGTCAAATTTTCGATATCAAGTTTTCACCGGAAATATCCGTTTTGAGGTCCCCTGAGTCTAAAAAAGTGGTTTTCATCAAATGGTATGTGTGTGTGTGTGTATGTGAACAGCATAGCTAAAAAACGAAAACCTTTAGAAAGTTGAAACTTGATAGGTATCACTATGGCATCTGTAGGGGTTTTGGTGAACCCCCACTACTCATCCACTCTAGCGGAGAGAAACAGCCCCACTCGCACAGAGAGGAGAGGCTTACCTCTCGCACAGCGAGTGCATATATATATGAGAGACAGACAGTCAGAGATTCATTGAGTTTATTACACATCATTGAGTATCATTCCGTTTATTAGAACTCTCAGTTTAACATCACCTCGTATATATCATTTAGCCACGTCAGTCTGTCAGTGCAGTTCAGTTCTAAACTCTACAGAGTACAGTCCTTGGCAGTCAGTCATATATATATATATATATCTTAAACCATCTTAAGGTGTTATTTATCATTCATCAATCATCAACCAACATATCCTCACAATACCCTTAGACATCTGACAGGGGGTCATCTGTTAAAATTCCTCAATTGGAAGTACCACTTTACTTGTTTTTTTTTTTTACTTTCTTGCAATTTTTTCAAAAAATGGTTCCGACGATTTTCTTCAAACTTGTTATATCAACTATACATAACAAAGATCTATAACTTTTATTTAGAACATTTCCCCTGGAAAAATTCATTTAAGGGCACTTTTATGGGAGGGTTAGGTTTCCCTCTAAATTGCTATTTCAGTTTTACTATAGAATTGTGTCATCTAAATATAATATTAATATTACAATTAAATGTGTTATGGAAATTCCGAGTTTGAAAAAAAAAATCGGATAACCGGCGGAAGTGCGCTTTTACTGAACCTTTTTTCTTTTTTTTCAGTTTTCGACGAACTCCAACGAATTTCATCAAGTTTGCTACATAAACTAAAATTTGACAATTACAATTTTTAAAAACTGGAGTGAGAGAAAATTTTGCGTGAGTATTTCACAAGAGATTTTTTCTTTACTAAAACTCCTCTGGCCGTTGCCATATAAACATGTCGATATAGAGAATACCGTCTCTTGAGTATGGGACCTAGAGTAAGGTTAAAATTAAACCAAATTATATTATGTTTTCTGATATTTAATTTATTGGCGAAATTAATTTGTAAAATGTTAAAATTTAAGAATTTCATTTTTACTTTTATAAGATTAATACATTTTTAGCAATTTCATTCGAAATCTTAAAATTTATTTAATTAAAAGATGACAAAACTATCTTCTACCTTTTGTCTTTAGAGGCAGATTTTACTGGAATATTTATCACATACAACTGTTGTAGAAAAAGGAAATTGTTTGTTTGGACCATGTATGGATCTTTGTATCATTAACTTCTTACAACACAAATAATATGAAGATTCCACTGTACCAACATGTCCTACATATGGGTAATACAATTGTTTTGGACACATTAAAGAAACAAAGAAGATACTTATTAACTTATTAATAAAAGTTATTTTAATATTTCATTCTCTTCAATATAGAAAACTAAACAAATGGCCCTTAAATTTTGATAAGCATCTGAACATGAATATTAAGAATTCTCAAACGAAAGAGTGCAGCTGAGATAAAGGATTTCATTAAAACTAAATTAAGGTTAAACCACAATATATCTGACTTGAATATAATTGAGTTTTTCTTAGAAAATAGCATTAAGAAAAGCTACCTGCCCAGTTATTTCCCATTAGCCCACTATAAATGTACGAGTCAAATAATTCATGTGAATCACGTTCGATCCGTACAGCTTCTAAAGAGTAAAACTTTTCCAAAGTGCCACTTAAATTAATATTTTTTGGTGGATTATAACTTACTTGAACACTAAGTATTATTAAAAACCTAACTCGGCATTTTCTCTTTTAGATAAAATGGTAATATCTGTCTGTCTGTCTGACAAATGTCGATTTTTAGCAACAAATTGCATCTTGCGTGTAAAAATCTTAATTTTACTTTCTTTTAGTCCTAGTAACTGGAAGTCTTGTAATCATGTCAAATTTTCGATGTCGAGTTTTTAACGGAAATATCCGTTTTGAGGTCCCTTGAGTCCAAAAAAGTGGTTTTTAGAAAATGGTCTGTGTGTGTATGTATGTGAACAGTATAGCTCAAAAATGAAAAATCGTAGTAAGTTCAAACTTGATATTCCATTTAGGTATCACCATGGAATCCGACAGTAGGTTATCTGTCAAAATTTCTAAACCGGAAGTATCACTTTACTGATTTTTTTTTTTTTACTTTTTTGAGATTTTCTCAAAAATAGCTCCAACGATTTACTTTAAACTTGGCATTTTAACTAGACATACAAATAGCCATAACATTTCTTCGGGAAAATTCATTTAAGGGTACTTTTTGGAGGAAGCTGTGGGGTTATGCTTTCCTCTAAAATGCTTGTTCAGTTTATTATACAATTCTATCATCTAAATAATACTAATTAGAATCAAATATGTTGTTGAAATTCCATGTTTCAAGAAAATTAGTTGACCCGGAAGTTGTTTTTTTATTTAAGTTTTTGTGATTTCCTCCATAAAAACTACCGACGAATTTTATTAAATTTTGTACACTAACTATAAAGTTTGTCAATTACAATTTTTGAAAACTGGAGTAACAGAAAGTTGTGTGAGTGTTTTACATCAGATTTTTTTCACTATCACTCTGCAACACACAAAAATATTGATGATTTTTTATTAGGATCTGTTATTATATGCTGCTACAATTTAAATTACAGTCTTAAGATCAAGAATTGATTTGAGCTCCCATATTTCTGGCCACTTAAGGCTGGGAAAATTTTAAGATGTGCATCATTCTGAGTAAAAATTGTATTCGTAATTATAATGGAGTTGATAAGGAGAGAAATAGGCTGAAGACACCGTTATAATATAACTATAAGTTTACACAAACTGCACTGGACTTGTAATGATTTTATAGAATAAAGGTGGGAGTAGAGATATGACACGATGCGATGTATATGGTTGAATCTGATAGATAGATCTCTAAATAGATGTCCCACTGGCTTATATACAGGTTCTCCCACTCTAGCCTGCTTAAGTGATAGAGTACCAGAGAGGGCCTTTTTTTCTCTCGGTCGGGCCTGTGTTCTCTCTCTTGCTGTTGCCGTTACATCATCCCCACTCTTGAAGAAAGTTTTCACGTGTGAAAAATTTGAGCGTGCTGCTGAATGATGTATCTTTGTAGCTCATCGGTTTGGCTACGTGTTTGTTGTAGCTAGCCTGGATTTGTTGAAGCTAGCGAAGTTGATATAGACTAGCTTTTGGTGCAGAAAGCTAGCGATGATGCTGTTGCGAGCTAGCCAGTGTTGTTCAAAGCTAGCTATGATAATGAAAACTAGCTTATGTAGCAGAAAGCTATTGATAGCCTTGTTGAGAGCTAGCTAAGAATGGTGAAGCTAGCGGTGGTGATGTTAAGAGCTAGCTGGTGATGATGCAACGGCAACGGCAAGAGAGAGAACGCAGCCCGACCGAGAGAAAAAAGGCCCTCTCTGGTACTCTCTCACTTAAGCAGGCTAGAGTGGGAGAACCTGTTTGTAAGCCAGTAGGACATCTATAGAGATCTGTCTATCAGATTGAACCATATACATTGCATCGTGTCATACCTCTACTCCCACCTTTATTCTATAAAATCATTACAAGTCCAGTGCAGTTTGTGTAAACTTATAGTTATATTATAACAGTGTCTTCATATATCGTCTAATTAATCAAACCTAATTTCTCTCCTCATCAACTCCATTATATTGGTGGCAGCGTTTGAGAATCCCGCTTCAGCTTCAACATTTTCGAAGATAAAGATGGGAGTAGAGATATGACACGATGCGATGTATATGGTTGAATCTGATAGATAGATTTCTAGATAGATGTCCCACTGGCTTACATACAGGTTCTCCCACTCTAGCCTGCTTAAGTGAGAGAGTACCAGAGAGGGCCTTTTTTCTCTCGCTCGGGCCTGTGTTCTCTCTCTTGCCGTTGCCGTTACAGTAATACTAATAGGTTTTGAAGGAAGTGGGCCCACAAAACGAAATATCTGCAGATTCTGCGAGAAGATGAAAAAAAAACTCTCCTAAACACCTCTCCTGAACATTTAGAGAAGGTCTATGAAAGCTTAGGCATAGTCTGTGTATTTGAAGAGGAGTAGGAGGAGGGTTCTCTATTTTCTTCCCAGATGCTGAAATTTTTCGGAAAAAGAGGTATTATAGGTTAAGAGATCTCAACCGGCTCTCCAATCCAAGAGAGGGATCGGATAGATCTCTTAAGATGGAATTGTACTGCGTAATTTCATACGACGTTCTCACACTCCAGTTAATACAAGTATAAAACTGAAAAACTTACTCACTAAACTTTTGAAATTTGCCCGCAACGAGTATGTGTTGCATGCAGTTACTTGGGGAGTAGCGACCCCACGGGTTACCACAGCTCAGTATTCCATCCACTTCGTCAGAACAGTACACAATACACTTAAAACTACATACACTCTTCTCTTTACAGACAAGGACAAACACAGTATACAAACTAGGGTCTCCGTCCCTAGTTAACTGGCCTAAGCCAAGGGAGAGGAAGGGATTAACTCAGCGGTAGCGCGCTGGTCTAGCAACGCAGAGGTTCCGGGTTCGAATCCAGCATGCTGCCCTTAGACTTTCTGTTCCTAGGGATCTCTCTACAAGCTCACAGTCCGGTGATGGGCTGTGTTGTCTGTAGCTAGAGAACACCGCTTGGAGGCCGGCAGTGCATGAGAAGGGGCACAATAGATCTTTCAAGTGGCAGTGCAATAATCCCCTACAACAATCTACAATCGTCAAACTTGAAATTGTACTATTTGTCCTAACACAATATATTGACAGGTTAAGGGGACATGTAGATTACATAGTACTTCAGAAGACAGTGCCACTAACCTATAACAAACCTAAATAATAATTTTGCAATCTAAGATCAAAGATTCCTCAGTACAACGAAAATTAATTTTATCGAAAAATATGCTTCAATTAAAAAGAAATAATACCTTTAAGTGCCGTTAACATTAATAAATAAATAAACCCTTTGGCGCAACATGCCATGAAGGGCCAAGGCTTGCCAGATGCCGATTTGAATAGGGGGTGTGTGTGGTAAGCACGCCGCATTCCCACATCGTTTATTTTCGGCCTACCTAGGGCGCTACTAACTGTAGCTTCCCACATTTTGTCACACCGACTTTGCCCTCACAGGAATCGAACCCTGAATTCTCGCACGAATGGCGAGTGCGCTAGCCACTAGACCAACGCGTGAGGACTGTTAACGTTAATAGTTTAAAGGAAATTGCTTTAACCATATTCGAGAAAACATTCCCCCTCCTCTCAAACATAAACCTATTAAGCAGTTACCCCCTCTCATTTCCGGTTTTCTTCAAATTTGAAATTCTTGAAATGCTTTTAATGTACTTTAATATTGTTTAAATGGTAGATTCGTACATTACACTGAAGTGGTGACTGAAGTTTACCATTCTGCCACAGAGTCTCCCAATATTCCCTAAAAAATTTTTATTCGTTGATTTTTTTTTTTTTTAAAGAAAAATCGTTGAAGCCTTTTTCTAGCAAATCGCGAAAAATTGGAAAAAAAAAAATATATTCAGTAAAAAAAATCGGACTTTCGAATTTTGGATTTTGACAAAAACTTCTTTTTCGGATGCAATGGGTGACTACCAAAAATGAATACCAACTTTGAACCTTTCTACTGTTTTTCGTTTTTTTATATTCTGTTCACATAAAACATAGACCATTTGCTATAGAAAACTTCTATCATTATTATTATTATTATTATTATTATTATTATTGGTCTGTGGGGAGGAATAAAACCCTACTCTATCCCAAGAAAAACCACAAGAAACCGGATTTAGAACAAATATCCAGATCTGGGTCTAATCCAACTAAGGTTCACCGCAGTCCAAACAAATCGGACAATAACTTAAGGGGAAATATCCTAAGCTCTTCCACAGACATCCTGTTCCGACCAAAGGACCTGAATCTGATTTCCTCACAACCCAGGCAATCTGTCATAAGATGGACGGGTGTTTCTTCCTCTGTGAGACAGACTCTACAAAATGGATCCGGCATGAGCCCTATTATGTAGGGATGTCTCCTTAAACCACAATGTCCAGTAAGGGATCCATCCAACCAGATGCCTGAGAGACCTCCTTGAAAGACACAGCAACGTCCCACTAATAGCCCTGTCCGGACCCCCGACAACCAACTGTGTTCATCCATAAGGATGAATGCTGTGAAGCTGTCCATGTCTGGAAGCCTGACAGACATGTGCCAGAAGATACGCCAACAGCAGGCTCGGGACCAAGGAAAGAGAGAGAGGCGCCAAATTTGGCAAACTTATCCACCACCTCATTTCCAAAAATTCCCATGTGACCTGGCACTCAGACTAGAAGGACATCCTTCCGAGAAGAAAGCTCTACCAGTCTTTTAGAATATTCTAACACCAACCTGGAAGTGAAGACACATGAACTCAGCGCCTTTTACGTTACAATACAAACACCTTTTAAATTAGTGTTACTTACCCTCTCATCGAAGATACAACAAAGAATAGCTCAACTTCTATCATACTCAGGGGACACCCAAAGTATGAATTTCGGGTGAAAAATCAATTGTGATAATTTGACACGGTCGCAATATTTCTTACTTCAGTAAGAGAAGGTAAAAAAATTAAATTTACTATAATAATTAGTCTGATTTCCCCTTCCTAGCCAACTTTACTCCCTATGCTACCTGGAGGAGGGTGGGGAGGCTAAAAGAAAACTCATTATCTTCTTTGATTATGTGATAACGATTAAGAAATTGTATATGATTTTACTATCAAAGGGGACTTCATTATTAGATATATACAAATATTAAAAGAGAAAATCTCTTTACCTCAAGATAGCATGAAACGTCCACTCTTTAATGTAGACGGGGGAGATCACGAAGATTAGATGAGTTAGTACAGTATAAGGTAGATCCTTATACTCATTGATCGTTTCCAGGTCAAATCACAAGATGAGTAGTAACATTTACGTAAACCTACCATAGACAGCAATTATTACTTCTTGCCGTGCCAATTTTATTGCCACTTCTCTCTTCAAAAATTTCTTTTGCATAAACTTATCTCATTTAAACTGCAAAAAAAGGAATTTTCAACTCAGCAATATTTGTAGATCAGATGTGAGCTTCTTCTAAAGTTTCATTTAAATAAATCGTACAAGTTCTACAATAGACACAACACAAGAATAGGGTAAAACATGAAAATAATTAATCATGATCAAAATAATGATGTGTATACAAATAAAAAAAAATCTGGTGTGAAACACTCACACAACTTTCTCTTACTTCAGTTCTCAAAATTATAATTGGCAAGGGTTATGGTTTGTGCACCAAATTTAATGAAATTCGTCGAAAAACTGAAAAAACTGTTCAGTAAAAGGGCATTTCCGGTTTACTAATTTTCTTGAAACTCGGAATTTCAGCCATCTATTTATTTCTAATTAATGTTTGAATGATAGAATTGTATAACCAACTATGATAGCACTTTAGAGTAAAACATAACCCCACCCCTCTCCTAAAAGTGTCATTAAAAGAATTTTCCCAGAGAAATGTTTTAAATAAAAGTTGTAGATCTTTGCATGTTTAGTTTGTATATGAAGTTACAAAAAAATTGTCGGAGCCATTTTTTGAGAAAATGGCGAAAAAGTGAATAAATCATTTAGTAAAGTGGTAAAGTAAACGAACTTCCGGTTATCCGATTTTTTACAAACTCGGAATTTCAACAACATATTTAATTCTAATTAACATTATTAAAAAGACTGAATTGTCTAATATACTGAAATAGCAATTTAGATGGAAACCTAACCCCACCCCTCCCCCAAAAGTGCCCTTTAATGCATTTTCCCGGCAAAATATTACAAATAAAAGTTTGTAGCTCCTTGTATGTGTGGTCAATGTAGCAAGTTTGAAGAAAATCGTCGGAGCCATTTTTGAGAAAATCGCAAAAAAGTAAAAAATCCCACTTGTAAAGTGGTACTTCCGGTTGAGAAATTTTGACAGATAACGTAGTGTCAGATCCCATGGGATACCTAAACGGAATATCAAGTTTGCAACGTTCTACGGTTTTTTCTTTTTTGAGCTATGCTGTTCACACACACACACGCACGCGCACACACACACTCGCGCGCGCGACACACACACACACACAGACCATTTGCTAAAAACCACTTTTTTGGGCTCAGGGAACCTCAAAACGGATATTTCCGGTGAAAACTCGATATCGAAATTTGACACGATTACAATACTTTTACTTACTAGGAGTAAGAGAAAGTAATAGTCCATTCTTCAGTAAAAAAAAAAAAAAATTCTTCGATAAATGTTTTATTAATATCCAATTATAGCTATTGTGATTGAGATTTGTACTCGATCTTTCTGCAGCGTTGGGCACGTCCGTTGACTATCATTTCCCTTGGGTTTGGAATCAAGAAACCTCTTGTACTCTAGTTTCACTTTGTTGACTTAATTATGTTTTTTTTGTAATTATTAAGAAATTTGCACCCGCACTATTGTGCCATAAATAAATATGTATACAGAGACAAAAATAAAATAAAATAAAATATGAGTGGAGAAACTACCCAGTGGTAGTACTCCTAATCAATAATTCACTCATGTCACTAGCACTGGCACTAGAGAGAATGCTCGAGGCCACTGGCGTTTAAACCGTCTAGGAGAGTTATCTGGTAGGGTACGGGATGAAAGGTAACGGGCTAGACGGTTAGGATGTGAAGATAGGGTGCTGTGAAATTTTTTATATCTGAGTTTTATTACTTCTGGTAGGAAAGGGATATTAAGGTCGTTATGGATTGTTCGATTGGAGACATAAAAAGGAGCGTTAACTATTGTTCGCAGGATTTTGGGTAGTAAGGATTGGATACGATAGAGTTTGGAACGCTTGGTTAAACCCCATAGTTCGAGGCCGTATGTCCAAATTGGTTTAATAAGTGATGTGTATAGTAGACGTTTGTTTTCTAGTGATAGTTTAGATCTGTTGTCTGAGAGTCGTTTTAGCTGTCTGTATCGTGTGTTGAAGTTATTAAAATTTTTTCCTCCCGCAAAGAATGTGTGCCATGGATTGAAACAAAAAAAATTGTCGGATGGAGTCGGTAAGTCTGGACTTTAGAGTGTTGTTCAATGCCATTCAAGTTCTTCAATTTTTTTTTTTGCATGAGTCTGATGGGGAGAGATTTATGTGTGTTTTGTTTTGTTGAAGGGGTACAACAACTAAGGTCTCTTGCCCCTTAGAGATTTATGGCCGAGTATTAAACTTGCTGGAACAAAACTTGTTTGCGATTGACCAAAACTGGGTAAACGTTAGGCCATTTTTTTCAGTAGAATCCCTATCTAGTTGTTAGCAGGAAAGGTTGGAATTCAAAAGGAAAGTCCATCGGAAATGAATTCTTGATGAATTATTTCTTCACGCAGATGAATTATACCAGAAATACACGCACAACATCGATATTTTTTCAAATTGACCTCCTTGCGTCAACCGGAAATGCTGGTTAATCACGGATGCAACCATTGTATAGATATGAATGAAAATATACTATAGTTTGTAATAATTTACAATTACAGAAGGTTTGACTGTAATGAAACAAAACAATTTAAAGTATTATTTCCGCTAAGAAAAGAAAAATTAAAATAGTAATGAACATTCCCCCTTCATCATTAATGAAAATAATAACAAATCTCTTAGTTAATTGAAATAAATGTAAAAAAATAAATTAATTAAATCAGCACAAATCTTATATCAGTAATGAAAATCAATGATAAACCTCTAAGTAAACACTATTGTACACGACATAATAGAAATATAACATTATAAGGAAAATAAAATTGAATAAATAAATCAGCAATATCAGATACTTAATAAAAATAAATAAATAAATGAAATTAATAATGATCATATTACATTTGTGCTTTCTCAGAGATTATTTGGTAAATATTATTCAGACGATTGATATAGCTAACTGTTAGTAAATCTTCTAGAAGATGACATTATTAATAGAAACTCTATATTTATTTGCCCTCACGCGTTGGTCTAGTGGCTAGCGCACTCCCCTTTCGTGCAAGAATTCAGGGTTCGATTCCCGTGAGGGCAAAGTCGGTGTTGACCCAGCAATGGTGATAAAAAGTGGGAAGCTATAGTTTGTAGCGCCCTAGGTAGCGAAGACCGAAACTAAACGAAGGCGTGGGAACTGCGGCGTGCTTACCATACGCCCCCCCTATCCAAATCGCCTTCTGGCGAGGCTTGGCCCTTCATGGGTTGTTGCGCATTACGATTTTAGGGTATATATTTATTTTTAAAAAAGCCATCGTTGAGCCAGAAAGGTCAGGCCTAAATAGTAAAAAGTAGATAATATCATCTTTTACACCAGAAGTGCAATATATACACATAGATTATCGCTATTAAATGTTCTTATCATTCCATTAACATTAATTTTTTTTTTTTTTTTCTTTTTTTTGTTACTTGCCATCCTAATTGTACTAAAATCCTGGTTATATAAATCTGAAATTCTTATTTCAAATACTTTTTACAAAAAAAAAAAAACATATTTTGTAGTTTCTGGGAAATCTGTGGACATTAAATGTTCAAGTGTAATTCGAATAGGAATGTAATAGGATCCAAAGAGAGGATCCATAGCAGGAAAAGAGAGACAAAAATGACAGTACCACTCTCTCGGACTAGAGTGGGAGAAACTACATAAATATAGCAACTACATAAAAACAGAGTTCATACAACAGAATTCACTCGCCAGTCACAACGTGTCATTTACCTTACCCTTTACCATTCTACCACACTCTTACGATTTTAGTGTAAAGTCCAGGCTAGTCAGTGTCATTTCTTACAATTATACAGTGTTCAGCCATATACTAGTTGTTCATTCAAACCAAAACCATTTCCCTCCTTCATCATACCTTCTGGGCTTACAAAGTAATCAATTATAACAGTGCTAAACTGCCTTTGTGCAGGAGAACCAACTTGTATCCCCCACCACTATTGAAATATTTGTTAACGCAACTTTGTGTTAAAATTATTCAAGGTTCGAAGAAAATTTGTCAAAATTAAGATTGTATTAATTTGCAGTAAGAGTAACTCGTGTGAGTGTTTCTTATCAGATATTTTTTTTATCCTTTCTAGTTTCCTTTGCGAAAAGAATAAACCAAACATAAAAAAAAAAATTAAATATTTTTTTTTACTCTTTAATAGAAACATCTTTGATTAAATGGTTTGCTATAATAATAAGTTCTGTTTGAGACTTTTGACAAGTTGGTATGGCGGTATTTGTAGGGGGAGAGGAATGCCAATTCTAAAATTTTACGAAGTTGTACTTTGAAAGTTGAATAAAGTTGTACTTTAATAGCTAAGTCGTAAAGAAGAATAAGAAGTGCCTCACTTTTACACTAAATTCATTTCCTAATAAATGAAATATGGCATTGAAATATTCATAGTTGTTATTTAATAGATCATTTCGTATTGAAGGATTGTTTCATTCAAATGACTTAATTACTTTAATTCCCTTCAAAAGATATTCTATTCCATTTTATCTATGTTTTAAATGTTTTGACTAATTTATAACGTTGAAATTAATAAGACAAAAAACATCTGATATGCAATACATTCACACATGACTTTATCTTACTGCTGTTAATATAATTATATAGAAAAATGAAATATTTTCTTTAATTTTCATATTTTACTCATTTGTCCGTCCTTATGAGCGTGGACTTGTAACTGGAAGGTCAGCGGTTCGTGCCCTGCATGTAACTGCTAATTTTATATTAGTTTAATTTTTTTTTTTGTTTAATTTTATTAGATAAGTAATTCACAACTATACAGATAGTTCATCAAGTTAATATGATGATAAGTGACATATAAAGGGCGTGTGAAAAACTTGTTGGGTGATACATCCCAGTGAAGATACATTCACCCTATTTATTACATTTTATTGGCTGTCAGAAAATGTTAACATGAAGTTAGACGGGTCAAGGGGGGGCAGACAGCGGCTTTATAGTCTCCTGGGAGGGTTGAGTGGAAATAATAAGGGAAGGGAGTTTTTGGACTAAACCCAAAGGTCACTAAAGAGTTAGGATAAGTTGAATGTTGGGGTCATGGAATTTTTTGTAATGTGTTTTTATTAAGTGATGGACAAATATGTGCTTCCACCATGGACCTACTTAATCGAGTAGAAAAAATTGATCTCGAAAAGTCTTCTATAAACCACTTCAACAAGTGGACGGTACGGTTTACTATCTTCACAACTGCAATTAGAGAAGGCATAAGGCAAGCGACGACTAAATGAATTGAACGAAAACAATGCAATCTTTCTCTTTAATTACGCACTCTTATAACTCAAAATTGATGAGCTAGATCTCTTTGGCAATTTACAAGATATCCTTCCTCTTAAACAATGATTTAATCAACTGACAAGAAAACGGAAAAACCTACCCCACAATTAATATAAGAAGCAAAATTCTGAGTATACATAAATCAGTGACCGATCACTGACAACAACTTACGAACATTGGTGACCATAGGACGGCTACTTTCCTCCGGCTACCTTTCCTCTGTCTTCATCCCACATCCTGTCATTCAAGACTTACAACATAATAAAGAAGTTACCACATACTGGATGTATCTTTACCACACTTTCTCTTCCTCCTAAGGCATTCACTCTCACTCAAGTCAAGCAGGTCTTCCCAAGCGGAAGAGCCTTGGATATGACCTAATAATAGCCTAATTCCTTCACCAATTATCTGAAATGGCATTTGTCTTCCACACTACCACATATCCTCAAATATTACGAAATACTTATTATTCCATTCTTTGGAAATTCTCTAATATTAAAATGATAATGAAACACTAGCATACAACTCAACACCCTTCTTCCTACCATCCTATTAGACTCGTGTCCATTATACGAAAAATATGTTAGAGATTCTTTCTTCCACAAGTTCTAGAAATTGT
This sequence comes from Triatoma infestans, assembly GCA_011037195.1. Classification (NCBI taxonomy): domain Eukaryota; kingdom Metazoa; phylum Arthropoda; class Insecta; order Hemiptera; family Reduviidae; genus Triatoma; species Triatoma infestans. Next base: position 13,265 of record JAAEAF010009131.1, read on the forward strand.
GGAAACCCATAAAGTTATAGCAAACCAATCAGTTTGGTATCTGTAGCTGCTATTCTACAATACAGCAGATTCTTCGTGTTGTAGACACTTCCCTTGTATTCAAACAGTTTTGTGTTGGAGTATTCTGAGATATTTCGTGGGTCATCGCTAGCATATTGCAGCAAGAGCTTCTATGAAAATCATGTGAATCCAACTCATTGTCAATTCTATTATTTCCGAATGATTCTTCCAGGTAATTGAAGGCATTTCCCAGCCACCCTAAGTTTGGTAGTGTATTCCAAAGAAGTGTCTTAGCTTCACTGCTATACATCCGACTTACTTTACATCCCTTCATCCGCTCTATGTACGTCTTTGCTGACTGCAGTTCCTTCTAAACATACTGCTTTCCACACTATCTTTTGCACCTACATTCCTTAGAACCTTTGTGGCAAAAATAGCGACTAAAACTCAAACTACAAACATAAAAATACATAGTCATAACACTGGAACAAAAACTCTTGCACTATCTACATATATACTTCTTCTATTCTTTCAGCCGACCATGTCCGTATCTCATACAAGAAGACAACAACAAAGATATATACTCCTAGCCAAACTATTTGACCACCATTAAAAAAAAAAGAAGACTGAATCTTATCTCTCCTAGTACCTTTATTGACTTAGATTAGATCAGATTAGTTTGGGGAGTGCCACGCCTCATTCCACAGCGACCTACATTGAGTGGTCTATTGTGGATCCCCTGGGTTTATAGCACATCCTTCAGCTTTGCTCTCTTAATCAGGCCTAGCAAAGCTGAAAGTGGCTCCGTCATGAAGCTCATGGCTTCGGGATTACTAGTCCCCAGTTGAAGAAACCTTTTTCTTGCCAGTCCGGCACACTCACAAAGGATGTGCACCGGGGTTTAATCCTCGGTCCTGCAGAAGCGGCATAATGCTTGTCTGCAAGTAATAAATGGTGCATGTGCCTATTCAGCCTACAGTGCCCCGTTAGTAGTGCCACTATTAGCCTTATATCCCTTCGGCTATGGTTCAATAGGTCATTCAATAGGAGCATTTAAATGGTCTAATATCAGTAAATCATAAAAACCAATCTAAAATCCTCCGCCGCATTGAAAACAGTCTGTCAATAACCTAATTATACAAAAAGAATCTCAACACTCCTATTACATTCCAAACTTGATCAATTTCGTTACTATCATTTCATAAAAAACTTGTCACACACCGTAACTCTCTTTAGCAGAGAGTCCTTAACTTTAGTAATCTTGTCCTTAACCACAACTTCCTTCCAATCCTTGAAGACGACTGGAGGCGGCGTTTTCCCTCCACGATCGCTCACTTAACTTATTGGCTACTTGTCATTAGATGAACTCAAACAATTTACGCCAATAAAAAGTTTAAACAGAAAAAAGAAGAAAAAAAAACCCTTTTAATTTTAAAATAGAAAACTCATTCATTCTCTTTAAAAAAAAAAAAAAATCTATTGACGGATTTAATTCGTTTCAATTTTACTTGATCAACAGTTAAAAAGTGCAATTTAGAATTCTGTACATAGGCTTACAATGTACTTTATATTCCGTCTGTGGTCTTCACAGTCAAGTTCCGGATACTGTTTACTCTTCTTCTCTTTCCTTCTGGATTTCTTCATAAAATATCGACAAATGTTTTGCAAGTCTTGTGGAACAAAAAGTTTGTGAGAAAAGTTTTAAACGTTAATAAGAAAATAATTTATTTTAAAACTTCTAAATGTATGTAAGGAAATATTATATTGCACCCCCCCACAACGTGAACTATATTACAAAAAAGATGCACTACCCAGTTGAAAGCAAAGTTACATGGTAGAAATTTTGCATATTTGCTTATGTTAACATACGTATTTGGTAAATTATTTATTAGGATAAAAAATAGCAACGACTGAAGAAGAAATTTAAAAATCTCTTGTGAATTACTCACAAGGATTTCTCTTACTACTACTAATACAATATTTCATTTAAAAAAATATAAAAAAAAAATCTTTAAAATTATGATGTTTAGAAATGTTTAGAAAGGTTGTCATTAAAAAAAAAAAAAGGGGTTATACATATATATACTTTCGTGGAATTGTACGCGCACTCTATCTCAACATCTCTGGTAATGTGAGTTTAAATTTAAACTTAACTGAGGGGGCCTCAAAAAACCTCTGAAATCAATTTTTTTTGGGGGGAAAATGCTTCGAATAAAAATTGATACGTTTTTATCTAAGCAGTCAGTATTCCGGGTTTAATTTTAGGCGTTTTTGAAAATATTCCAAAAACACGTAAGACTATTCTGGTAAAGTGGCACTTCCGATTAAACGGTTGTTTCCCCCCCCCCCTTAAACTTGGAATTCTAGCAATACTTCAAGCATAAAACAATATTTTTTGTCTACACTATCTTAAACTTATAAGAATATTTTTTTAACGCTAAACAAAGACACACGCCAATAATTTGTTCTTCTAGATTTGAAATTGCCTCGCCTTATTATTATTATTATTATTCACAGAAGGGGAGGGCAATCCCTACGCTATCCAAAGCCTCCCAGCCCAAATATTATACCCCCTAAAGAATAACCCCACTGGACTAGAATCGAAAATCGCCACCCAATTTTAACCATCTAAGTTTCACCACAGACCGAACAAATCGGACCAAACCTTGTAAGATCCTCTACCGCTAGCCTATTCCGGCACGAAGGGTCCTAAACCTAATCTCCATCACAACCCAAAAAATCAGTCATCAGCTGCATGGGTGTTTCCTCCTCAGTCACACAGACTCTGACAAAAGGGTCATTGCATGAATCCCCATGTATAGAGATGTCTCCTTAACCACAATGCCCAGTTAGGAATCCAACCACATCCTGAGGGAGGGGTCCGTGAAAGACATCGACCCCGCTACTCAAACTCCGTCGGACGTGACCCCACCCAATGAGCATTTTAGACTGTGACACCCACTGCCCCATCCATAAGATAGTTCCATAGGTCACACCATGGCAGACAGCCTTAAAACAATGTGCCAAAAGACACACCACAGCAGGCTCTGGACCTGAAAGGAGAAAGGCACCTAATTTGGCAAACCTATCCACCTCCTCATTCCCCAATGATTCCCATATGACCTGGAAACCCAACCAGAAAGCACATCCCGTGAAGAAAAATCTTCCAGTCTTTTAGAACATTCCAACACCAATCTGGAAGTGAAGACACATGATTAAGCGCCTTCACCGCAGCCTGGCTGTCCGAGCAGATACAAACAACCTTTTAAATTAGTGTTACCAACCTCTCATCCAAAATACAGCAAAGAATTGCATAAACCTGGAACGGTGGCCCACTCACCCAAGAATGCGCTACCAAATGATTCTCCCGTCTCAAAATAGACGGCAGCCCCCAGACCTACCATCCATCCTGAACCGTCCGTGTAGCATCGGAATTGCCGCTCTCTATAAATTTTTCTTTATCCTCCCACCTTTTTAACAGTTTTTAAAAAACTAATCTTTCTTCACATCAATTCAACGATCTCGACGTACACTTCACTTCTACCCCAAAGATATCTTGATTTTTTTTTATTTTTCCTCCTTATGTTAATATCATTTCATTTAATTAACTGTCACTTCTGTGTTATAATTTCTTGTTTTTAAATATCTTATGGTCCAATCTGTTCTGTAATAATATTTCTTGAAATCAATTTTTTCTTTTTATTTGTTATCAAATCTATGTACTTTTTCTTCACTATGCAATACTGTACAATACTGTAAAACGTTTTCTTTAATAATTTTTGCAGAGCTCTACTGAAAGAAAGGCATCATGGTATCCGAAACGTACAACCATAAAGAATTCTTTTTCTTTAAAACCTTCTCTGGACATTGCCATATAAAAAACCCTTTGGCGCAACAGCACATTGAATGGCCAAGGCTTGCCAGACTAATACAAAAATTTAAACTAATAAAAATTTAGCAGTTATACGCGGGGCAACTAACCGGTGACCTTCCAGTTACAGTCCCGCTCTCAGGACGGACAAATGAGTAAAATATGAAAATAAAGAAACTTTTTTCATTTTTAAATATAATTATATTCACAGAAGTAAGAGAAAGTCATTGTGAGGGTGCTGCTATCACATTTTTTTGTCTTATTAATTTTTCAACGCTATACATTTAGTCAAACATTTAAAAACATAATATAAAACTGAATAAACATCTTTTGAAGGAATTACAGTTAATTAAGCATTTGAAAATGGAAAATCCTTAATATGAAATGTTCTATTAAATAACAACTGTGAAATATTGTTAATGCCAATATTTCATTTTATTAGTAAATGAATTTAGAATAAAAGGTGAGCATCTTATTTCCTGCTTTACGACTTAGCTATTAAAGTACAACTTTATTCAACTTTCAAAGTACAACTTCGTAAAATTTTAGAATTGGCATTCCTCTCCCCCTACAAATACCGCCATACCAACTTGTCAAAAGTCTCAAACAGAACTTATTATTATAGCAAACCATTTAATCAAAGATGTTTCTATTAAAGACTAAAAAAAAATATTTAATTTTTTTTTTTTATGTTTGGTTTATCTTTATCGCAAAGGAAACTAGAAAGGATAAAAAAAATATCTGATAAGAAACACTCACACGAGTTACTCTTACTGCAAATTAATACAATCTTAATTTTGACAAATTTTCTTCGAATCTTGAATAATTTTAACACAAGGTGGCGTTAGTAAATATTTCAATGGTGGTGGGGGATACAAGTTGGTTCTCGTGTACATAGGCAGTTTAGCATTGTTATAATTGATTACTTTGTAGCCCAGAAGGCATCGTCAAAATCCTATTCGAATTACACTTGGACATATTTAATGTCCACTGATTTCCCAGAAACTTCAAATATAAGTTTTTTTTTTGTTAAAAAAATATTTTAAATAAGAATTACAGATTTATATAGCCTGGGTTTTAGCACAGTTATGGATGGCAAGTAAAAAAAAAAAAAAAAATTACTCGAATTAATGTTAACGGAATTATTACAAGAACAATTAATAACGATAATCTATGTTTATATATTGTAACGCCGCCAGTGGTGCCATCTAGGAGAGAAGACAGGTTCCTAAGGTTCTCTTAGTGGCCGTAGGAAGCGCTGGCGGCGCTCTAGCCTTGGCTGGAACAGTCGAGCGAAGTTTGGAATGTTCTCTACTGGTATAAATAGAGGGACCACAGAGAGTTGAGAAAGTTTCTCAGTTACAAACGAAGTTACAAGTTTGTGAAAAGTGTACAAAAGTGAACAAAGTGAACTTTTGTGGTTTAAAGTGTGAAATAATTATTATTAAGCGTTGTATTTAATAATTTATTGTGTATAGCAATAAATTGGTGTTTTCTTTATTGAAGTTTAGAGTATTTTATCTATACGAACCCACTTAAAACTAGTTGCAGTAGCTAGTTTAATTGGAAAAACATTACAATATTGTACTTATAATGAAAAAGATGATGTTATCCACTTTTTACCATATTGGCCTGTCCTTTTTGACTCAAAGACGTACTTTTTTAAATAAATATCAGTAATCACGCCGCAGTTCCGAAGCTATTTAGTTCCGGCCTTCGCTACCTAGAGCGCTACTGACTGTAGCTTCCCACTTTTTTTCACGATGCTGGGTCAACACGTACTTTACCCTCACGGGAATCGAACTCTGAATTTTCGCAAGAAAGACGAGTGCACTAGCCACTAGACCAACGCATGAGGACATTCCCATATAAACATCTCATTAAAACAATATTGTATACGGAATTGGTGATAAAACTATACATTGTTTACATGGAACATAAAAATTAATAGTAATTAAATAAATTTCCCTTATTGTTAATATTTGCAAATAAACAAGCCTAAATAATTATTGCAATGAAATGTTAAACAATTCTCTATCCCCATTGCCAAAAATTTGACGTTGACTATTATTGATAGTAGGTATGTTCAAATCTGTTCTCTGCATTTTTCTAATATAAGTAAATTATTATTATTATTATTATTATTATTTTATTCTAATACAACTTAATATGACATTCGTGTGTTTTTTCTTATTCTTAAATTAAAATAATTGTAAGAAGTTATTATGCATGAAAATTGTTAATTAAAACAGAACAAAACAGTATAGAAATTGTTAATTAGGGCGCGCTGCAGGTCAGCTAAAGGTAACTTATGATCCACTAACGCGTCAATGGGCTGTCACAACTTAAATTGAATACATTTAAAGAATTCCTAATTAGTAACCTTTAGCGAAGCCGCCAAACGTTGTCTACCCTGTTCTGACTTGAAAATTTACGGAGGACTATTCACAAACCTCTCTATATATTGCAACAAGAAGACAAATGGGATTTAACTGTTATTGCATTATCAAAAAATTTGCATTATCATAAATAATTATTACAAAAAAAAAAAAAAAAACCTGGTGTGAAACAGTATACTAAATTTAATGAAATTAATCTGGTTTCGTCGAAAACTGTAAAAAACTGTTCAATAAAAACGCACTTTCGGTTTACTAATTTTCTTGAAACTCGGAATTTTGTCCATCTATTTAATTCTAATGAATTTTGTTTGGATGATAGAATTGTTCAATCAACTATGATAGTACTTTGGAGAAAAACATAATCCCATCCCTTCCTCCAAAAGCCCGCTTAAGTGACTTTACCAGAAGAAATGTTTCAAATAAAAGTTGTAGCTCTTTATATGTGTAGTTCACATTCCTAGTTTAAAGAAAATCGTTGGAACCGTTTTAGTCCGAAAACTGAAGAATACAATTCAAACGCGTAAAAACCCACTTCATCCGATTTTTTCAAAACTCGGAATTTCAACAACACATTTAATTCTAATTAATATTATTTTGATGACAGAATTGTATAGAAAATTGAAATAGCACTTTAGAGCAAATCTAACCCCACCCCAACAGCCATATATTTTCAAGTATATTTATATATAGTTTACAATAATTAATTTTCAATGTGAATTTTCTGTTACAGTCTATTCGAAACTCATCCAGACGTACAACAGGTATTCATGCCGTTTAATGGCATTGAATTAGAAGATTTAAAGCATAGTAAACAATTGCGAGCACATGCTTTAAGGTAAATATTATAATTTATTTTGTTTATTATTGATACAACCTTTTTACAAAAAAATAATAATTATTCTCTGCAAAGTTTACAAAATTAAAAACTGATTTTTTACCGAGATAATAGATGACGTAATTTGGTGTTCATCACCCATTCAGGGATGTAATCCATCAACAGAATGTTTTAATTAAATAATGTGATATTATCGCAATGCAAAGTCAAGAATAATACTCACTTTTCACTGACTAGTTGCACGATCTTATGCTGTGCATAAAAGGATCCTATGCGAGATTGGCCGTAAGCCCCGAAACCATTAGCACAGGTTTTAAGGGGATTGAACATCATGTTTCCCCTATAAAGTGCCATTATATTATTTTGTAAGTCCCTATGCAGTCTTGAAGATAAACAAATATAACTAGAGGAAGGTGAAAAGTTCTCGGCGTAGCCCATAGATGGCACTGCTACAAATGAAATTACTGTTTTGTTATTGTTGGCACACTTGTTGCAAAAGTAAATACCGAAAATATGAATTTAATCACACAAATAGATTGTTTTATACGGCTGTTTAAATTAAGCGTATTGTGGGTTTTTGATAAAAATCAATAAACATGAATACCGTTCCGCCATAAAATTCTTCGTTTTGGATGGTTTATCACCAACCTAAAATTCATCCAAAGTTGGTGAAAGTGTATAAAGAGTCTGCACCTTCGTTATCAGCAATAAAAAAAAAAAATGGGCAGCTGAGTTTAAAAGTGGTCGTACATCAACTGAAGATGATCCACGCGAAGGACGGCCAAAAACTGCAACTACCGAAGAAAATATCAAGAAGATACACATGGTTCTAGATGATCGATGATTAAAGGTGTATTTGATAGCTAAGGCTGCGTACATCTTAGAAGAAAGGTTATGAAACATTTTACACGAAGAACTCAGAGGAAGCTTTATGCAAGATGGGTAACCGCATTCGTTCAATGCTGATCACAAACAAATGAGGAATCGAATTTTTCAGCAATGTTCGTGCCGTTTTAAGAAGAATAAAACCGATTTTCTACGCCGTTTTGTTACGTTGGATAAAATGTGGGTTCACCACTTAAACCTGATTCAAAACAAAAGCCCAAGCAGTGGGTAGAAGCCGGTGGCCCTGCACCGAAGAGCCGGCTGGAAACTTATAGCTAGTGTTTTTTTGGATTCCAAAGGGATTCTTTTAATTGACTACTTGCCATAGAGTTACTACGCACATCTTCTTGAACAGCTAGATGTAAAAATTGGTGAGAAAAGGCCTGGGTTGCAAAAGAAAAAATCCTCTTACACCAGGACAATGCACCCGCCCACAAAGGCGTTTTACCAATGGGAAAATTGAGGGATTTTTTTAATCTAAGGCGTCTCAACATCTGTGGTCATTTGCGCCCGGAGCCTTCTCTGTGCACTGCAGGTCTCCGGACCGTGTTCTCCCGTTACAGACAACACTGTCCATCACCGGACAGTGAGCTGTAGGCGCTCCTAGGAAGAAAAAATCTAAGGGTAGCACGGCTGGATTCAAACCAGTGATCTCCGCGTTGCTAGTCCAGCGCGCTACCATTGATCTAATCCCATCCCTAATTGAGGGATTTGAAGTATGAATTGTTGGAACATCCCTACTTTTCGCCAGATTTGGTTCCCACAAAATCTTTCATGTATTTCTAAACCTTACGAAATTTGTGACTGGAAAAACGTTTACATAATTATTGACCGGGTGCCGAATTTGGTAAGTGCTGATCACAAACGAATGAGAAATTGAGTGTTTCAGCCATGTTTATGCGTTTTAATTAAGAAAAATCCAACCGATTTTCTGAGCTGATTTGTTACTATGGATGAAGCGTGGGTTCACCACCCACATGACCTGAGTCAAAACTACAGTCCAAGCAGTGGGTAGAAGCCGGTGGCTCTGTTTCGAAGAAAGCAAAGACCAATAGCATTGGCTGGAAAGCTTATGGCTAGTGATTGTTTGGATTCCAGAGGGATTCTTTTAATTGACTTCCTACCAAATGGTTACTATGCACATTTTCTTGACCAGCTAGATGAAAAAATTTGAAAGAAAAAGCCCGGTTTGCAAAAGAAAAAATCCTCTTACACCAGGATAATGCTCCTGCCCACAACGGTTGCTTTGCCAATGGGAAAATTGAGGGATTTTTTTGGGATTTGAAGTATGAATTGTTGGAGTATCCCCGCTTTTCGCCAGATTTGGCTCCCACTAACTTTCATGTATTTCTAAACCTTAAGAAATTTGTGGTTGGAAAATGTTTTCGGTCAAATGAAGTGGTGATAGCAGCGGTTAATGGATATTTTGAAGACCTTACAGAATCTTACTTCAGGGACGGAATCCAGTTATATTGGTGAAACTTTGGACAAAGTGTATTGAACTAAAGGGACACTATTTTGAGAAATAAATACATTTATTTCAAATAAAAAAAAACTCATTTTTATTAGAATTGCAGTCAAAGAAAGACGCGCAATGTTCTATAACAGACTTTTTTATTGTATTTTAATTAAAGGTTATGTTGTTACATTTACTTTCTTTTTTTTAACGATTTCAAAAAATTGTATAGCCTGGAATTTATTTTCATTTTTTGTAACAATTGCTTCCAAGCAATTCCGTTCTTTGAAAGCGATGGAGAGACTAAAATTAGAATGCAAACTAATTTGTGACATTTGACACATTGAAGGCATTTGATAATAATTGAGAAAATCAAGCAAAACATTAAGTTTTAATTTATAAACAATAAAGCACACTTTTCTTTTAATAAACCCAAATGTATGAAGGGAAACAATTACAAAGTTTAATCATCAACTGACAAAAGTACCGAGACTATCATAAAAAGACAATTTTGTAAAATACTAAACAAATACAGAAAACATACTGAAACTTGGAAGTAATAGCACAATAAACTACGTTTACGAGGAGTTTAGGTTAATATTCATTAACCTACTTTAAGCGTTGCTTGAAGAAATTTTATCATTAAACGTAGTACTTGTAAAAAACATTCAATAAACTAAAAGTTTTTTTCTAATTAAAGCAAAATTTTAGTAAGTAATCACTATGCTAACTAATATTTCAGATATACGATTTTTAAGGTTTGGATATTTACATATTTTTTTACGATATATATTTGTCTGCAACCATGTAATAATGTGACAAATATTAAATCAAAAGTACTGAGCGCAGTTATATTTTTTCTCACAAGTGACATAAGTAACATTATTCAACTCTAAAAAAAGCCCCCTACATCTAGCGGCAAGAACGTATTGCAAAACAAATCCCGAGTAGCAACGGAATGAAGGTTATTCGGAAGCAGGTTATAGAGGAATATTTGATTTGAATTTAACTACATTCTCAGTATACCTACCTTTTTAATATTCATATTATTTTTATTTATTTATTTATTTATTTTTTTTTAATATATATATATATATAAAATAAATATATATAGCACGTTATCGAGCCTCGAGCCACTTACAAGTTATTGATTTGTTTTCCGACAGAAATGAAATTATTTCGATAAAAATCTTCTTTTTTTAATTAATGTAAAATTTTGGCGATTATTTCCACAATCTCTGCATTGCCAATCAATATAATGATATTATAAGGAGCATGTTATGTATATATTTACTAATGATGTTGTGGGTAGATCAAAATACATGTGCTAGATTCGCCCAAACTACACCACATCTTGGACATAATGGGGTATTATCTACATTGATCACTTAAATAAGCCTTGCATATAATATGATTAGTTTGGATTCTGCGTATAGTGGTATTATTAATTTACTGAATGGAACCAAGAGCGCCTGTTTAATTTAGTGAATAGCATTTTGTAAAATATTCCTTTATTATTACTATTATATATTGGTTTTGCCATCTTTCAATTAAGAAATACCACATTGTTTGGCTAAAATCTCTAAAAGGAAATTTTTATTGATAAGAACGGGACCATTGTTAGCTGCCTCTTTAGCCAACTCTTTCATTGTCTTACTATATAAATATGTTCTTTAGCCACAATCTATTTTGCCCGCACGGGCTATCTGTTGCATGCAGTTACTTGGGGAATAGCGACCCCCACGGGTTACCACAGCTCAGTATTCCATGCACTTCGTCAGAACAGTACACAATACACTTAAACTACATACTCTCGATCCTTTATAGCCATGTAATAATCAAAAGTAGTGAGCGTAGTTATATTTTTTCTCACAAGTGACGTAAGTAACATTATTCAACTCTAAAAAGCCCCCGACATCTAGCGGCAAGAACGTATTGCGAAAAACAAATCCCGAGTACAGAAACTCCTTTACAGAAACTAGAGTCTCCGCACCTAGTTAATTGGCGTAAGCCAAAGGAGAAGGAAGGCATTAGTTCAGTGGTAGCGGGCTGGACTAGCAACGCGGAGATTTCGGGTTCGAATCCAGCATGTTGCCCTTAGATTTTCTCTTCCTAGGAACCTCTACAACTCACTGTCCGGGGATTGACAGTGTTATTTGTAGCTAGTGAACACTGTGCTTGGAGGCCTGCAGTGCACTGAGAAGGCATTTTATATGCATTTAAAATATTTCTTTTAATAATTTTTGTTTAATATGAAGAAGCCAATTTTCTTTTAGATTAAATTTCCAATTTCTGACAGTGAAATACAAGCGTCAAATTAAAACGAAAGACAAGTTGATTAAAGAGGCCAGACTTTCTCAATTTTATATATATATATATGTGTGTGTGTGTGTGTGTGTGTGTGTGGGTGTGTGCGTGTGTGTATGTGGTTGTAGAAAAGATCCTTTCTCTTGGATATTCTCTAGAGGTTAATGATGGATGTATGATTTCAACGAACTTCGTTCATTTATATTGCAATCCTCCTTAATTATTGTTAGAGTAACAGCCGGCAATGGTATAGTGCGTTCCACCACCGCATATACCATTTCGCGCTTTTATTCCACGTTGCCCGTTTTAAGAATTTTTTTAAAAAAAAAAAAGATGAAAATATTAAAGGATTATTCTTGCTCGCAAGGGGTATCTGTTGCATGCAGTTACTTGGGGAGTAGCGACCCCACGGATGACCGCAACATTTCACGGGTTACTCCGTGCACTTCATCAGAACAGTACACAATACACTTAAACTACATACACTCTACATTTTAACAGACAAGGACAAACACAGTACACAACTAGGGTCTTCGTCTCTAGTTAATTGCCGAAAACCAAGGATGAAGGAAGGGATTAGCTCAGTGGTAGCGGGCTGGACTAGCAACGCGGAGGTTTCGGGTTCGAATCCAGCATGTTGCCCTTAGATTTTCTCTTCCTAGGAACCTCTACAACTCACTGTCCGGGGATTGGCAGTGTTATTTGTAGCTAGTGAACACTGTGCTTGGAGGCCCGGCAGTGCACTGAGAAGGCTCCGGAGGGGGGCACAATATACCTTGCAGGTCGCAGTGCAATAATCCCCTACCACAATCTACTATCACAATCTATTTGTAGAACTCATCCGTATTAATTTAAACTTAACGTAGTTCTAACAATTTAGAACCATTTAATGGGGTAGCCATCCAATGTCTTACAGTCCAAGATACCAACGGAGTTCATTTATATTATCCGAAAAATGTTTCTCTGACATTCTGCAATCCTGAGCACGTTGTCAGGTGGTCTCCTGTCATATCATCTTCTTCACATAGTGAACATCTAGGGCTACAAACAATCCCTATGCGTTGGAGATGATTTTTACATACAATTATGGCCAATCGGGACTCCAAAACAAGTGATCATAGTTTGCCTGGGAAAGCTTAGTGGGAGTCTGCGGCTTTCCTTCTTGGTTTGAGGGGAGGGGCTGAAGTAGAGAGCCTCCAAGTGTTGTTCCCAATTAACATGAGCCAAACTCACGGCTGAACGGTCTACAGCAGTCGCCAAACAAAGCAGTCCATATTAGCGACGTTAAAAAGAAAAAATAAATATTCAACATGTGAAAGGTGCTTTTTAATGCTTTTTTTACACTCAAGTTCAATTCAATAACAGATACTCTGCTCACTGTACAATAAATAACTATTTCCCACAGCAATTGAATAATGATAAACATCGAATGAAAATGTTATTCAACTAAAATCATTGAATAAAAATGTTTTTTTTATATCTCTATTTGTAGTTATTTGTATGACAAGAGAATAAAATTTCATTATTGCATACTCTAATTCAAGTTTGTCTAAACAAGTGTAGCAATTAACGAGAGTTGGATTATAAAAGACTTTATTCTCGCGTTAATTATTAATATTTTGTCTACTATAGTTAAAACTATTTAAAAAGATATATAAACGATCAAGACATGTACAGTATTTTTTTTTTTTTTATAGAGGTAGGTGAAACGCTTTATGCGCGAAGTGTGGGACTCCCGAATGGCTACCCACTAAAACACCTCCTCTAACTGCGGAACACTGGCCTGGAACTGTTCAGCACACTACTTCAGGCCAGGTCTTTATAGCGCCCTAAAGGCCCTCTCCTACTTCTTTTTACGTATCTAAATACCCCCTTTTCTCTTGAAGTACCGAGTGTACAAACCCTGACACACTGTTCCAGGTCTCCTCCTTGCCTATCATCTTATCGATGATAGAGTCGGGACAGAAATCCTCTATCTCTTGTTCCAGCTGGTCACGCTGAGTAGCCCATTTACTACACACAAAAAATGTGTGGGAAACATCATCAACCACCTCTGGACAGAAGAGGCAGCACGGAGAGGCCATCTTTCCCATCCTATGGAGATATGATCTAAAATAACCATGTCCACTTAAGAACTGGGTGAGATAAAAGTTGACCTCCCCAGACCGCCTCTCCAGCCATGGTCTTACATGCTTAATTAGTTTCGAAGTCCATCTACCTCTGGACTCCTGTTCCCAGGCTACCTGCCAATTCTGCAGGGTACGATCTCTTTCTTCCTTACGGACTGCTGCTTTCCTGAGCTCTGCATTCCGTATGTATATAGCCTTCCTCTCTTTGGCTAATAAATGGATTGGTATCACTCCTGCAATTACCAGAATAGCTGGACCCGATACAGTGCGGTATGCTGAAGCGATTCGTAGTGCACTCAGTCTCTGGACATGACCGATCCGCTTCCTGTAAAACTCCTTATTCAGAGCGTCTGCCCAAATCTCGGCTCCATATAGTAAGGCCGACTGGGTCGCAGACATCAGTAGTCGACGCTTACTTGACTTGGGCCCATTCACATAGCCATCAATCTCCCCAACCGAGTCACCGCTTTAACCGCCTTGTCTGCCGCTCTTCTAATATGCTCTCCAAAGCTCAGCTTGCAGTCTATCATCAATCCGAGGTACTTTGCTGCCGGCTGAGACTCATATGTACAGTATAACATTTAAGAGAATGTTGGTAATTGAAAAGAGAAGATTACTTTCAGAAAGGTTGTAAAACTTTAGGTTAAAGTTAAGCAAAATCATATTATGTTTTCTGTTATTAATTTATTATTTTTTTAATTGATTTTTATTAGTTCACGTATCTACAAATTTTTCTGCTGGCCTTTCTTGTCAGCTGATACCAAGAGTGCCCAAGATACTGCACAAGTGACTACACTTTTCCTTAAATGTTGCATAAAAGGCTTTCCGGCATGAAACTCTCTTACATAACTGCCTCTTATTGGCACTTAAATCCAATTATTATAAAACTGGCAATTTTTTTTTTGTTTTAAACTTCAAATGTTAGTCCTTTGCCTTATCATAAATATTGAAACCCAGCAGTAGGGTGGGGAGCGCTCGATAGTAGTGGAGTGGGGCAAGCGGCAGGTTGGTCTATGAGTCAATATCGGCCGAAGCGAGTCCTGGCATGCAGCTGCATCAAACAAGTATTATAACATTATATGCTACAAATACTATCAGCTGCTCTCATCATACCGGCACATCCACAGGAGCACTTTATTTGGTCCGAGCCAGAGGAGAGAGATGCAGGCGAGGAGAGGAGCAGAGGTGTAAGGCCTTGCTGACTGGGCCCATACATAAGGGAAGCGACAGTGAGAACCCTTACATGAGGCACTTTGTGTACTTTCTATGTGTGTTAACCGCTAACTTTGGAGGTTATCAGAAGGGACTGTAAATTAGTAGAGTTAAGTTGTTAAAAGTATTGGTTACAATATAGTATTATACGCATTCAGCTGAATGGCAGGTGTATTTTCATATTTGAAGTGAAGGTGTGTTTCTTTTTTATTTTGTTTATGAGTAAATATATGTATAGCCTCTGAACTAACAGCTCTGTCACCTCTATAAACATATCCCAATTACCTCTCCTTACAATATTAATATATATATATCCATCCCTTACTTTTATTTGAAATGATTTTCTTGTGGGTTTCCGGGAAGAAGAAACGCGACAATGACGCTATAGTGTTGACTCATCACTATAATTAACCATCTGATGGGAGTTAAACTAACTAAGCGCCTATAAAAAATTCTGATTTTCAAGATAATTTGTCAATCATTATTACAAGAATATGGCAGAACTTATCATACCTGCCATATTCAGCAGTAGTTTAATTGTCATGTACGATTCAAATGTGTATGCATTCTTGTATTAGAAAGGCATTCATCATCACTCTTAGTAGATAACATCATGGACAAAACATTTGACATACACCACTTAATCTATACAAAACGTGTTATCCAATTAATGGTACACGAACTCTGCCATTCAATTTAATTTCATTTTGTTGATAAAATTATATGGTTAACATAATGTTATTGAAAAGAATGGATAACAGAGAAAATTTTAAATATTAGATAAAAATATGATGAGAAGTTTGTTTTTTGAAGGTCTATTAGAGCAAAAAAATAAAACATTGAGCTAAATGTGAATGCTCAGGGTGGCACTTTATTTTTTCATCGTAATTTTTAAAACGAAGAAGGTGATGTAACTGGCTAGGATAAGCAGGTCGACAGTTGCAGCTAGGAAGAGTTGTGTCCACGATAATACTGGTGCTTGGAGAGTGTCACGAGATACAGGCGAATATGGTCCGAGAAATAAGTACATTTCCTACAATTCCTAAATTTATAAATTTATAACTAATATAAAATATATTTTCTATTACGAATATGTCGTCTTGTACGGGGTGAAACTTAATTAGGTCAATAAAAAAAAAATATATTCACATCTTCCATGTTTATAATATTTAATATTTAATAATTGGTAGCTAGAGAAAATAAGCAATGAGAAGTTGATTACTAATCAAGGAAAGTCAGAAGATCATCCATCAGGTATATTCTTAACAAATAGGCAGTCCTGGTCTAGAACTTTTCACGGAAATCCGCAAAGAATCACGAAGAGGCGAACACTTCGAAAGATATAAACAAGTAGAGAGAAGACAGGCTTAGTAATAGAAAAATCTTGAATATAAAATGTATTTTTTAATAGTACAATATGTCCTATTCTTTTCCTTAAACTTGAAGGTTGTACGGATAATTGGAATATGCTTCGAAAGGAGCAACAGGATCTGAGAAAAAGAAAGAATGATACCGCAAAATGGTTATTGAAAAAAATATGCTCTTGGAATTCGTTTTTTTAGGCTAGCCAGTCATACCTGTTTTTCATTGTGCAGTACCACACTAAATGTTTGTAAAGTAAAGTATCCTATTTTTTCAGGCGGGCTTATCCGTCCAACTAACCAAATTATGTCGCGACGGGGCGGAAGCAACCTACTTTACCCTATCTCTAACATTTTTTAAAACAAATTATAAAATTTAGCAGTTAACCTGGACTCGAAACTGGGGTCCTCCCACTTACAAGTCCGTGTTCATAACCACTACACCAACACCCGCCCCTACCACACTAATATTTGCTTCGGTAGCCTGTATTTTAAATCCAATATCTTATATGCTCCACATGGAGCAACAGGATCGAAGAATAAGGAATTGAGAAGGATTGGTAGTGCAGAAAAAACTGTACTTAATACCAATTGGGACACAGAATCAGATTTTAGCAAACTGTTCTCCTCTTCGTCAAGTTCAATTCTACTTAAATGGAATAAATACTTTGAAGAAATTCACTTCAGCAAGCGTTGATAGCTTCAAAACGCACCTTTATTCGTATTAACCCCTCTTTCACGTCAAACTGTCATTAACAACAGACAAATGGGTGATAAAATTCAGAGAGCAAGCTCTTATCTAAAGCTACGTTAAGCTCCCAACACGAGCTACGAAAGATCAGAAAAAAACTCGCCAGTTTCAGAGCGTAAGTCATTTGGTAATTAACATTCCAAAAAAGTGTGAAATTAGTTCTCAAAAAAAGATCAGCCCAATCTGGGAACAAGCATTCAAGAGATTACAAACTTTCATCCAGGAGTTTTACACACGACTCTCGAGAATACGCAACCAAAACTTAATCAATTGTTTTCAGTCAGCTGTTTGTCAAGGTTGGCCAATGATTTTTCTATTCAATCAAGTTAATCTACCAAATCGACCAATAGCACAGGCAAGTATTCTAACTAGCCAAACACATCATACTACGCTCTCGTTGGTTCATTTTAACCTCTCTTTATCCATTCTTCTCTCGAGTTATGTAAATATTATAATCTCTGAATACTAGTGTAAATAGTGTGTTTATCTATCATCTTTTTTCAACAGCAATATGCACAATTTTCTGCCGTTATTATCCTCTAGTATGAGGCATAAGCCAAATTATCCGTCCCTTGAGTCTTCGATCTCTGTAGTTGCGATGAAGTAACAAAATTCAAGAAGATGTGAAAAGGAGTGAAATTGCACAATTGTTCTGGAAAAATGTGGATCTGGAACCTGATTTTCTGCTAAGTAATCACCCTCTTTTATTTGTTCAGGGCTCAGGGCGCGGCGTAAATTTTAAGACAGCAAAAATCTGTTCCTAGTTGGTCATTAATCAGGCTCTTGTATTTCGTTCAGTGCGTTAATACCTATCATATGCTATAAATACGCTATCAGTCACTTCCTGCGTCACTATCTGCTCATATTTTTTTGCAATTTGTAAAAAGAAATTTGATACTAAATATAAATCGCGTATAAAATACATGAAGAAAGGAAACTTTGTTATGTAATTTTCAAACACACTTAAGTCTTTTAAATGTATTCATAGTTTCCTGGAAATAAGCCAAGCGATAATTAGTAGACTCTTCAAAATAATGGAATTTGTACATTAAAGTTAGGGTAGAATTGTCAGGTTATTTATGTTTTATTTTAAAAAGGGCTTTCTAATTTATAAATGAAATTAAAATTAAATGGGATTTTCTGAAAGGGTCTTTCATTTTGTTATCAGTAGAACTTTTCTGAGGCATTAATTACTTTTGATGTTAATAAATGTTCATTAACGAATTTATTGATTATTAAAGTTGGATTCTAACAATTTTCATATTTTAAACCATTTTGTTTGTTGTAATAATAGAAAATTATAGAGTTTATGTGATTCTAATTATTTTAATTTACTAAAGGTTCAACTATCATGGAGTTAGTTTACCAGTATTAAAAAAAATCTGGTGTGAAACACTCACACAACTTTCTCTTACTCTACTTTTCAAAATTATAATTGACAAATTTTAGAGTTTGTATACCAAATTTGATGAAATTCGTTGGATTCGAAAACTAAAAAAATGTTCAATAAAAGCGCACTTCCGGTTTACTAATTTTCTTGAAACTCGGAATTTTAGCCGTCTATTTATTTGTAATTCATTATGTTTGGATGGTAGAATTGTATAATCAACTATGATAGCACTTTAGAGAAAACATAGCCCCACCCCTCCCCCAAAAGTGCCCTTAAATGAATTTTTCCAGAGAAATGTTTTAAATAGTAGTTGTAAATCTTTGTATGTACGGTTGATATTACAACTTCAAAGAAATTCGACGGAGCCATTTTTGAGAAAAGCGCAAGAAAGAAAAAAAATTCCAGAAAACTGAAAAATACATTTCAGGAAAAATGCACTTCCGGTCGTCCAATTTTTCGAACTCGGAATTTCAACAACATATTTAATTATAATTAATATTATTTGGATGATCGAATTGTCTAATAAACTGAAATAGCACTTTAGAGGAAGCCGTAACCCCACCCTTCGTCCATAAGTACCCTTAAATGAATTTTTCCGGAGAAATATTTCCAATAAAAGTTGTAGCTCTGTGTGTGTGTAGTTGATGTACCTAGTTTCAAAAAAATCGTCGGAATCATTTTTGAAAAAATCACAAAAAATTAAAAAAA
>JAAEAF010009132.1:0-21840 GCA_011037195.1 Triatoma infestans
GAAATCTAAAAATTATATTGTGTATGAAAGAATAAAAACAATAGCAGCAATTTCAATTACAGAGTGGGTCTCTGGGCATATTGGAATAAAAGGAAATGTGGAATCCGATAAGGTACTCAGGAAAGAAGTCCCTGAAAGTGAAATGAATACAAGATACCTAACTACTCCATCAGTACTTTTTTCTTAAGAAAGAATAGCATGTTGCTTCTTGAAGAATAGCAAAATATCTGAGACCAGGTACAATAAAAATAATAAATCAATCTTTATTTGCTTTCAGGACTTTATGTCCTATACAGAGTTGGGCATAATAATAACAATAATTAGGAAAAAAGAGATAGTAAAAATATTTTCAAGAATAGTTATACAAATTAGTGTATAATAAAGAATAGCAACATATGTAAGACCAGCAATATAAACAAGTAATTTTCATTTCCACAAGTAGAAGTTCCCGAAATCCAGTTTGAGCAGAACCCACATAAATAAAGTTAACTGCGTTAGTAAATCGGAAAACCAGGAAATGTTTAAATTGCTAGATTCAGAGTATTGTGTGGTACAGTAAGGTTTTCGAGTTATGTACAAGAGGATTAGGAGAGCTTTCTTCTTCTAAGGATGTACTTCCTAGCCTAGATAAACCAGGTTATGTGGGAATCTGAGGGAAATGAGAAGGTTGATAGGATGGCCAAATTAGACGCCTGCCTAATTTTGATTTCGAACCTGCTGTTGGGTCCTTGGACACATATTTGTCAGTCTTTCAGCCAGCTTACAGCATTCATTCTTATGAATTCAGTGGGTTGTGGGCTAATACTGAGATGTTGCTGGGTCTTTCATGGAACGCTCTCATCTGGCATCTGGTTGGAAATTCCTTAATGGGCGTTTTGGTTTGAGAAGACATCTTGATCTTCACGATCTTTTGTAGTATGTGTGATACAGACGAAAAAACATCCATCCATCTTATGACAGATTATTTGAGTTGTGAGGAAATTAGCTTAAGGACCTTTGGTCGTAAAATGATATCTGCCGTCTGTGGACAAGCTTAGGCTATTTCCACTTAGAGTCCGATTTGTTCAGGCTGTGATATATCTTAAATGCATTAAATAGGTCTGGATTTCTCTTCTAGGACCGTTTAGTGCTGGTTTTTCTTTGGGGTAGACTGCCTTTGGATAGCGTTGGGCTTGGTCCCTCCTCACAGCCGGTTATGGACATCGTTTAGCAAAGAATATTTATAGCAAAAATTACAATCTAGTCTGAAATTATAGGAAAATTTAAAATTTTATAAAGCTTTGAAGCGAAAATAATAATTTAACGGCTGAACCTTATTAGATATTTAAATAATTGATTGTTTTTTATTTTGAATATGTTTATGTTTCTAATGATCTAAAGTGGGGCAAGCAAGTGACTAAAGTAGTTAAAAAATGCAATAGTTTAATGTATATTATAAGAAAGTCTTTTCCTGACATCAGCCCAGACAACCTGAGAAGAGTCTACCACTACATATGTTCGTCCACTCTTGGAATTCGCTATTCCGATATAGTCTCCCAATCTTTCTAAGGACAAAAATCTCTTAGAATCAGTTCAAAGAAAAATGTCGTAAAGTGTCTCCATCTCTGAAAATTCTATCTTATTCTGAAAGACTAAAGGCGCTTAATTTATCCGATCTGGACACTAGAAGTACTAGAAGGGATATGATTGAGGTGTTTAAGATTTTAACTGGATATTACACATGTGACATGTCTTCTCTCTTTGTATGAAGATATTTGAACTATTTACGGGGCCATCATTTGACTCTAGAATGTACTCACACCAGACTGGACATAAGACACAACTTCTTCACATAAGAGTTCTGTCTTCCCATGGAATGGCTTGCCATCAACTGTTGTTAACGCTTCATCTAAGAACTCTTTTAAGAACAAATATGAAACTTTTCACAAAGTTACATAAATAACGCCAACTTTATTTTTATTTATTGTGTGTCATTTATTTTTACTTTCTCTTACTCCTAGTAAGAGGAAGTATGTAATCGTGTGAAATTTCGATATCGAGTGTTCCCCGGAAATATCCGTTTTGAGATCCCCTGAGTCCAAAAAAGTGGTTTTTAGCAAATGGTCTGTGTCTGTGTGTGTGTGTGTGGGTGTGGGCGTGTGTGAACAGCATAGCTGAAAAACGAAAAAAACTGTAGAAAGTTGAAACTTGATATTCCGTTTAGAGGTTCAGCATGGGATCTGACTGTTAGTTACTGTAAAAAAATCCTTCAACCGGAAGTAAAACCACCTTTACTAGTTGGATTTTTTACTTTTTTGCGATTTTCTCAAAAATGGCTCCGACGATTTTCTTTTAACTTTAAACATCAACCACACATACAAAGAGCTACAACTTTTATTAGAAACATTTCTCCGGGAAAATCCATTGAAGGGAACTTGTGGGGGAGGGGTGGGGTTAGGTTTCCATCTAAAGTGCTATTTCAGTTTATTAGACAATTCTGCCATCTAAATAATGTTAATTAGAATTAAATATGTTGTTGAAATTCCGAGTTGAAAAAAATCGGATAACCGGAAGTGCGTTTACTTTACAAATGATTTTTTCACTTTTTCGCGATTTTTCTCAAAAATGGCTGCGACGATTTTCTTGAAACAACTTATATAAACTAACATACGAAGATCTATAACTTTTAATTAAAACATTTCTCTGGGAAATTTCTTTTAAGAGCACTTTTAGGGGAGGGGTGGGGTTCCTAAGTTCATTATACCAAAGTGGTATCCTAGTTGATTATACAATTCTATCATCCAAACATAATTAGTTAGAAATAAATAGATGGCTGAAATTCCGAGTTTCAAGAAAATTAGTAAACCGGAAGTGCGCTTTTACTGAACAGTGTTTTCAGTTTTCGACGAATTTCATTAAATTTGGTACACTAGCTATAAAATTTGTCAATTATCATTTTGAGAAATGGAGTAAGAGAAAGTTGTGTGAGTGTTTCACACCAGGTTTTTTTTATATATAAATTTGTTTGGCCCAATTTTTTTTCAAAAACAACGTTGAAATATTACTGTTGCCTTGTATTATTAACTCATTTGCAAAACTGTGAGATAAATGCCTCACTCACCAGATGATTACGAACTGACAGCCTGGATATTTCTCAAACAGTTTATTTATCTTTAAACATTTTGTATATTTTAGTTTCCAGACAATTTATTTTTCTATACAAACTTCATTAAACAGGCATTAAGAAGCAATTTTTCACCCATTAAAATGGAAACTCTTATTTACTTTAGGAAATTTAGATTTTTCCCTCTCTTTTGTAATAAATTGTATGAAATCAATCTGATCTTACCACCAATCAGACTTGCTAATCACTTCACTTTATCAATGTTGGTAATTTCTCAGAAACTGCTCCTACGTACGAGTATATATGCTTCATCACTTTAAATACCAAGACAGCCATTTTTGTAAACCCTGTGTTATTTTCAAGCATCATGGGGTCATAGATTCCTGGCAGTAAAGATTTTAGCTAAAGATACATCAGATGAGCCGTTCATGAAACCAGTCCATTAAGTACAAAATTAAAAGAAAATTAATATTTTTTAATAAATTAATTTTTTTTTTTTTAATATTTTGTTTATTAATTAAAAAATAAAAACCACATTATTAAAATATGCCACACTTTCCTAATCTATATCTTATATAATAAATTCTAATAATAGTAGAAGTAAAATTTATCAGCAGCAGCTATTGACTGATAATAACTGAAGTTAGTATCAACTTGTACTTTTTTCAGTGTTGCCAACTCATACATAAGAAAAACAAAAGTTGAGTTATCATTTCAAAGTTTTGAAAAATGTTGATAAACTAGATGGACTTATTCATAATGGCGTGATTTATTATAACAAAAAAAAGTATTCAAAAAAAAGATTTTTGTTATAACCCATATGATTTTATTTAATTATTCTATTTTAGTATCGAAAGGTATTTGTTACAAATAATCATATGTTTATATATTTCAATTATTAATTACTGTTTGTTGCTAAGAATTGTAGCATTTTTACTTTCTCTTACTCCTAGTAAGAGAAAGTATTGTAATCGAGTCAAATTTTCGATATCGAGTTTTCACCGGAAATATCCGTTTTGAGGTCCCCTGAGTCCAAAAAAGTGGTTTTAGCAAATGGTCTGGTGTGTGTTGATGTCTGTATGTGAACAGCATCGCTCAAAAACGAAAAACCGTAGAAAGTTGAAATTCGATATTCCGTTTAGGGGTCAACATGGGATCTGACTGTACGTTATCTGTCAAAATTCCTCAACCGGAAGTACCACTTTACTAGTTGGATTTTTTACTTTTTTGCATTTTCTCAAAAATGGCTCCGACGATTTTCTTTAAACTTAGTACATCAACCACGCATACAAAGAGCTACAACTTTTATTTGAAACATTTCTCCAGGAAAATGCATTTAAGGGCACTTTTGGGGGAGGGTGGGGTTAGGTTTTCATCTAAAGTGCTATTTCAGTTTATTAGATAATTCTGTCATCTAAATAATGTTGATTAAAATTAAATATGTTGTTGAAATTCCGAGTTTGAAAAAAATCGGATAACCGGAAGTGCGTTTACTTTACCACTTTACTGAATGATTTTTTCCCTTTTTCGCAATTTTCTCAAAAATGGCTCCGACGATTTTCTTGAAACTTGGCATATAAACTAAACATGCAATGATCTACAATTTTTATTTGAAACATTTCTCTGGAAAAATGTATTTAAGGGCACTTTTAGGAGAGGGGTGGGGTTATATTTTTCTCTAAAGTGCTATCACAGTTGTTGTGGTGGTTGGTTCCGCAGAGCTGGAAAGCATCAGAGACATTTCCGTGGTAGCCTGCTCATTTTGAGGTCATCGACCGTTTCGGGCGTTCGCCCATCTCAGGATGCGTTTTTCAGGACAGTGTGACAACACAGGTTTTTACCTGTACACCGCAGGTAGATGAGGTTAAAAAGGACTAAGTAAGTAAGTAAGTGACAACAAGGACTTTCACGGAGTGTGAAAACTAAGTTTGCTCTGTGCAAGTCTGTGTTGTCACACTGTCTGAAAAACGCATCCTGAAGATGGGCGAACGCCCGAAACCGGTCGATGACCACAAAATGAAGCAGGCTACCACGGAAAATGTCTCTGAAGCTATCACAGTTGATTATAGAATTCTATCATCCAAACAAAATTAATTAGAAATAAATAGATGGCCAAAATTCTGAGTTTCAAGAAAATAGTAAACCCGAAGTGTGCTTTTAATGAACAGTTTTTTCAGTTTTCGACGAATTTCATTAAATTTGGTACACAAACTATAAAAATTGTCAATTATAATTTGAGAACTTGAGTAAGAGAAAGTTGTGTGAGTGTTTCACACCAGATTTTTTTTTTTTTTCATTTAAGAAATTCACAACTATACAAACAGTATTATGAGTGAATGATAGTAGTGACATAAAAAAGGGCGTGAATGTCTTGTTAGAGATGCCTCCCAATGGAGGTACTCCCTAATTATTGCTATAAAATGCTAACAAGTAGTTAGATAGTCGCGCGGCCAGTGGCGTTTCAGTCTCCTGGAAGGATTTTGTGGAATAGAAAGAGAAGAGAGTTGTTGGACTAAAGGGTTAGAATGGTTGCATGTGAGGTTATGGAATTTCTTGTAACGTGATTTTATGAACTGATGAACAAAAGGGATTTTGAGGCCACTGTGAAGGGAAACATAGAACGGGGCATTGGTAATTCTTCTGAGGGGAATTTTTTTAATTTAATTTATTTGAAGTAATATTAATTTACAAAAAATGGCTTTAATATAAATAACAGCTTCTTTACAGTCCGCACCGCCACTTTTGTAAATATAAATACAACCTTACATTTCATATAATAGGTTTTCTTTCTGCAATCGTATTAAATTGGTTCCTAATTTAAATAAATATAAAAAAAAAAAACCTGAAAAAGTGCACGGACTGAAAATGTATTTTAATAATTCAAGTCAAATACCCTGGCTCTGTATAACCTGTTCCGTTTGGTATAACCTTAAATCCGCTATATTTGAGATTTATTTTGATCTTGATTTCGCGTATTTGACCCCTGACTAGATGTCAGGCTAATTAGAGTTTAATAATTTTATTTTTACACACAAGTGAGAGAAAGTAGTGTGTAATTCACTAGTGAGAAAAAGTAAGAAACCTTTACCACTGATTTTAGTGTAATAATAGGTCACATTATTCAACGATTGTTGAAAAAGATTTTTTTTTTTTTATAATAAAGTGATTCACAATGATAATTAATAATCGTCAATTAAATAAACCAGTTTTTCGCTCATAATTATCTCTCATTTATTTCTTGAGTTCTTTTATTGCTATAATTTACATAATGTTAATATTATCACAACTAACATAAAGAAAATCCTTTCGTCTGCAACTCTTGTATTTTCTACTGCAACTCTTTCTCTTACCAATATTTGATAGTTTTCTTTTTTTTCTCCTTTCTTAGTTAAAACTGAAATTCTTCAGATCAGGATCCCCCCCCCCCTACTTAACTTTTTCATAATTTACAAATATATCAGAGACATTTTCCGTGGTAGCCTGCGTCATTTGTTGGTCATCGACCGGTTTCGGGCGTTCGCCCATCTTCAGGATGCGTTTTGTCAGACAGTGTGATAAAACAAGACTTGCACAGAGCAAATTCAGTTTATACACTGGCTGATCTTTTTGATTGTATTTTTGAAACTAAACTCTTACACTAGGTCAAAGGGAGGTATGGTAGCTGGGTAGGAAAAGGAACACGTGTTTGGGGCAAATTTTCCTTAAAATGGAAACAAAACGTGGGGGTCTAATTTTTAAACTCTGTTGTTGGAGGGAGATTCAGTTGACAATTAAATAATCAGAATACTGAATGAAACAGAATATTCTGTTTCATTCAGTATTGCTATAATTTATTCTTTATTAATTAACAATCCAATATATTCTGTTTCATTCAGTATTCTGATTATTTAATTGTCAAGTGAATCTCCCTCCAACAACAGAGTTTAAAAATTAGACCCCCACGTGTTGTTTCCATTTTAAGGAAAATTTGCCCCTTTAACAACCCAAACACGTGTTTCTTTCCCACCCAGCTACCATACCTCCCTTTGACCTAGTTTAAGAGTTTAGTTTTAAAATACAATTAAAAAGCCCAGTCAGTGTATAAACTGAATTTGCTCCTGTGCAAGTCTGTGTTATCACACTGTCTGACAAACGCATCCTGAAGATGGGCGAACGCCCGAAACCACCGGTCGATGAACCACAAAATGAAGCAGGCTACCACGGAAAATGTCTCTGATGCTTTCCAGCTCTGTGGGACCAACCGCCACAACAACTACAAATATATTTCATTAATTCCTGAGGAAAGACGTTGAAGGTGTCCAAACGTCAGATATGCTTTTTTTTTAATTTATTTTTTTTGGGGTGGGCCATCTTCCGAGCTTTGCTTGTTTTTCTTTATTTATTTATACATATTTTTCTTTTTTCTTTAAAATTCTTCTTTAAAAGAAAGAAAAAGCAAATTTCGCTTTTTAATTATTTGCTCATCTACCATTGTTGCAGCTTGGAGCCCTATAGAGCCTTTTCCGTTCTTCTCTATTTCCCACCAGGATTTCCTTTTGTCCATTCTTCATGTTCCTTCCAGTGCATTCCTTCCTCGGTTATTTTCGGCCACTGCTTTATGAACTGCTTTGCCGTATTTCCTTTTTCCATCCTGCATACGTGACTGAAACATCTATGTTAGGCTCTCTGAATGGCTTGATATGCTGACTCTACCCTGAGACTATCTGTAATGGTAATATTTCTAATTATATACTGCGATTCTTACCCATCTTTCCACAGGCACTTCACTTTCACTGCCTGTATTTGATTTTATAATTCGGATATAAGGGTGCATGATACAAAAGAATATGTTAGTACCGGAAGGAATATAAACTTTAAAAGCTGGTTCTATATGTAATTTCTTTTCTTCCCTTTAATCCATTTCAAATTGCCCCAGCTGAATCTATTCATTCTCCTTTTTCTCTTTAATGTTCCATCTTAATTTTAAACTTTATAACTTGCTATAAGGTTAAGCCTTCAAATTCTAATCACTCTCCGTTGGCTGGCGTTTTCTCTTCCCAATGACCCATTGATGTCTTTTCGATATTTATTCCAAGTTTTATCATTTTTATTTGCTCTACAAAGAGGACAAATATTCGGTTCTTTCACTGAGATAATATGAGAGGAAATACGAACTGAATTAAGACATTATGTCTTAATATAATATATGTCTTATATCTGAGTTTTATTACTTTTGTGAGCTGTGGAAACAAGTTCACCTTGTCTGCAATCTATAATACCTGGGGAATTCCTAAATAATTTAATGAAAAGTGCTATTTAATTTTCTACCATAAATTTACTCACAAATGTCGAATGAAAGATGATTCTCTATCTATAAAATAAATCTATAGAATCATGATTAATTAGTTTGGTATTAATATTCTATAATATGGTATAACATTAGGGTTGTAGATATATATATAAAAGAGTGTTCGGATGATAATAATAACTGAATAATGATGTTGTAGTTGACCTATTTATGCGGGATTTATAATGGCGATGACAATGTGTAGGAGGAGGTCGTTATGGCGGTTTGGCTATTGTTGTTTATTGGAACAATTCATTCTTTATGAAAAAAAGTAAAAAATTGGACAAAAACCTGCATTGTATTTTCCAATTATTGTAATGGGCTGAGTTGTCTGTTGTGGAAAGTAGGCTGTTGTATAAAGGTAGGAAATGAGAGGCAAACATTACTTGCACCAGTTACTCACAATGTATGTTCACAGGTTATGTGTAAGGAGTATTGCAGTGTATGAGTAAAGATTGATATAGCTCTGTAGTAAACTATTGGCCCAAGGTAACTTCTTGATACTGGCGAGCACTAAAAGGTTGAGGTGTTTTCTCGGTTTAAGACTCTTATATCTCTCTCAAGCTGTGAACCATTCTTTAGTCTCAATTAGTATGATCCAATACTCCACGGTTATTTGCAGAACCGTTTATTACAGGATCAGTGTAGCCTCAAGACCGCTCTGTGTTCGCTTTTCCCAATGATATCGTAATGACAGGATAGCATTATATCTCTATCACATTTCATCTGACGTAGCCAACGCGGCTGATAAGTGTAAATTTATATGTCAAGCAAGTTTTTATTGGGACACGGACATAATTAAAAAAAATAAAAAAAAGACTCATATTAAGACTTCTTGTTGAACTGTCTGTAGACTTGTTGACTCGTGTTAACCGTTTTAATATTGTTTGCAGACTTGTTGATTCGTGAAAACCGTTTTAAGACTGTTTGTAGTCTTGTTGACTCATGAAAACCATTTTAAGACTGTTTGTAAAGTTGTTGACTCGTGAAAACCATTTTAAGACTGTTTGTAGACTTGTTGACTCGTGAAAACCGTTTTAAGACTGTTTATAGACTTGTTGACTCGTGAAAACCGTTTTAAGACTGTTTGTAGACTTCTTGGTTGATGACTGTTAAGATTTTTATTGTAGACATACTTCATTGAAGGCTGATTTAAACTCCAAATTCGACCGGTATTTATATGAAAATCCACTTGAGAAATTGTCGGTAGTTGTTGCTTTAAAATGGAAGTCATGTTGTATGCGCTGGGGTCGCTTAGGGCGTGTATATAGTCGCTTAGGGCCTGTATATAAACGCTTAGGGCGTAGTATATTGGTAGCCGCGCAGTACGTGGTGCAGAACGTGGTAGTGATAAGAAGTAAGATGTGGGTGGCGCTGTCTGTGGGAGTGATAAGAAGTAAGATATTGGTGGCGCTGTACGTGGTATTGATAAGAACTAAGCTTTGGGTGACGCTGCCTGTGGGAGTGATAAGAAGAGTAAGGTATGACTTTGCTCTGTGCAAGTCTGTGTTGTCACACTGTCTGAAAAACGCATCCTGAAGATGGGCGAACGCCCGAAACCGGTCGATGACCACAAATGAAGCAGCTACCACGGAAAATGTCTCTGATGCTTTCCAGTTCTGCGGAACAACCACCACAATTAATAAGTCAGGGAAACTTGCAGTATCTTTCCCTTAGAGTGGGATACAACTCAGGGCCCAGGAAGGTCTATTGATTGCACACGCTTGGATAGCCAGTCATTTACACAGAATAGCCAGCATGTCTACTACTTCTTTGTCTCAGAATTGTGACGATTGACTCTGGGAAACGGTCTAACAGTATCTAGATCAGTGCCTCCGTTTCACTAATTCTAGGTTTCGCATGTTTGGGAGGTTAACATTCTCAAGGAGGAGTTGGAGTTTAAGGATATCCTAAAATAGGGAGATTACTGGGAAGTCTTCTTAGGAGTAGAAGTTGTTTTTTTGGGTGGGGGAAAGAGCCATGTTGACTTAGATCCCGCGCCTTCGGACACCAATCATTGATGATAATAATAATTGGCAGCTGTACTAAAATCTAAAAAGTTAGCCATTAAATACACATTTAATAATCGTAAGTTTTCAAATCATTGAAAGCTTTTAACAACTTGGATATTTCAGTCTTGATGACTAGAACTAAAATAGTGTTAATAATTAAAAGCTATTTAGGCCAATTTATTAGTATTAATAAAACAAAGTTTAAGAAACCTTCAAATAAATGATCAATGTAAGAACTAGAAGAATCGATATACAAAGACACATAATTGTTTATTAATATCGTAATTAATAATTAATATTATAATGAATTTATTAAAAATTAAGTTTATCATTATGTATTTATTAACGCAAATATATATATTATAGTTAGATGAAATGTAAAGAGGAAATTGTAGTTTTGGTTAGACTATAGTAAGATTATTGTGGTGTACTATCTTTGGCAGGGGTTACAATGGACAACCACCCTAATGTCTGTCTCTCTGGCAATGTTGTGTATGCTGCTAAGATAATGGTCGATTAGATTCAATTAGGATATTCCAATGTGCTTTAGATGGGTTAGCTTGTAATTAAATTAATGAACTTTATCCTTTTGATGTAATGTTAATAAAGGACAAGAGATTAGTTTTCCCAAAATACCAGTTTTAAAATTAATCTAAAGAAAAACTTGGTTTATTTCTGTTTAAATCTAATAAGAGTTATAAAGTATTTTCCATAATCAAAATGAAATTGTATTTTAATAATAATAAACAATTAAACAAGACAAGAAGAAGTTTCTCTGAACGGAGGCCCCCCTTAACAATACTTTTTATTAAATTTAATTAAATTGAATTAATAATTTCATTTTCATAAAAACATACAATCTGATATAATAAAATAATAAGATTTCTTTTAGCCTAATTTAATGCAAACTTGCTAATTTTATCACATTTTTTTTTTTGTATTCAATTATTATTAAGAACTTTTATGACAAACCAAAACGCATTTAACAAAATGTACGTATAATCATTTTCCCCCCGAACAATTTTTGGCACTTTAAACAGAAGATCTAAGTATAACGAATACTCTTATCTGAATTTTTTCGCAAATATCACGGAAAAACATCACGTTTATGGTTTTCTATAAAATTGGGTAGAAATTCCTCCCTCATTTAAATTGGGAATTTAATTTTCCTTAGAAACCTGTTTCCACAAAAATTTTACATTTAAGTTGGTTGACCATTCTTTCTACTCATACTGACCCAGTAATATCCCATAGACAGCTACAGAACCATCTGTCAACTCTTGAATCATGCTTCAAAACTTGGAAGTCAAATTGAACGAAAATAAATGTCAACATGTCACATTTACCGTTCGACACATTACCTTTCCACCTATATACTATCTATAACAGTATCCCACTACCTGCTGCTGATGTTGTCCGCTATCTTCGGCTTTAATTGACAAAAAACTTAACGTGGAACCCATATTAACATACGATATTTTTTTTTTTATTTATTTATTAATTTACATTGCAAGTGTATACAATGTATAACAAGCAAAAGTGATGAGTGCGTAATTTGTGTACATATATATATATATATAATTAGTCAATATATACATATGTACGTGTTGCTTGAGAGATATGAACGACAACCATCCAGTGATGGAAGCCGTTAGTTTGCCACTATGGCAAGCTTACACAGCAGCTGCCCTAGGAGGTCGACATTATACGTTACGTTAAGATGGTCGCATGACCACCGCCGCTTCAGCCTCCGACTAGGATTTTTGGTCAATGTTCTGGTGGGCATATTCTGGATCAGAGGATTATGGTGACAATTTGGTTAGGAGTGAAATTTGGTGTAACGAAATTGGGCTAGTTCTGAGATGAATGGAATGTTAAGGTCGGAGTGGATTGTGTGTTTGGAGCCGTAGAAGGGAGCATCAACTACTGTTCTTAAGATCTTAGATTGTAGAGTTTGAAGTCGGTTAAGGTTGAATTGTTTTGCAATGCCGTATGTCCAAATGGGGGCTAAAAGAGCAGTGTATAGCATTTTCTTGTTCCTTAAAGTCAGTTTTGAACTTTGTCAAGTAGTCTTTTTAGCATTTTATACCTTAAGTTGCAGTCAGTTCGTTTCATTCTGATACGGGGGTTCCATGTTAGTCGTTTGTCAAGAAATAATCCGAGATATCGTACTTGGTTCGATAGTTAAAGGGATAATATTGGGCAGGATAATATTGTTAATGTAAAGAGGAGGAAGAATTTTTTTGTTTAAGGTGAATACAATGACTTTAAATTTAAGTTCGTTTGCTTTGATCCTCCACTGCCGGAGACAAGGTGCCACGACGGGATCCACATGAGAAGAAAGGTATCGTCGGCAATTGTAAAAGTAATTGTATCTGGATGAGTTGGTAAGTCAGCTGTAAAGATAGTATATAGTAGAGGTGAAAGAATGCTCCCTTGAGAAACTCCTGCTAGAACTGGATAAAACTTGCAGATGTTGATGAACTTTGAATGATTTGGAAGAAACGATCGTTGAGATAAGATTTAAGTATCAGATAATAAGTAGGAGATAGTATGTCCTTGAACTTGTAAAGTAATCGCATATGCCATACTCGGTCAAAAGCTTGAGATATGTCCAAGAAGACTCCTGGACAATACTAACATACGATATAACTTAAGAATTTAACAAACGATTACAGACTACTCAAAAGACTTCTGGACAATAGATCAAAATTCACAGTAGGAACAGATATTGTTTCTAATATTTTCCTCTTTTTTTGTGGTTGATTCAGTGGTTTTTTAGAGCGCTCTACTGGCTGATATTATAATCATTACTTTTCTACCGGCCAAGATGAATAGGTTGGTAACTTATCCTCCACCAAATAAAATTTTTTATTTTATTTTATAATTGTGTTAAAAGGTGTAAGAGATAGTCGTGCGAGTGTTTCACACCTGATTTTTTTTTTTTTTGCTTTAATTTCCAGTTTTTTTAAAAATTAAAATACATAAACAAATCATGGTTATCAATAGAAACTTGGCTACCAGTTGCCTATCTTGATGATGCCTACTGTAAATAAGTTCTAAAACAAAAAAAAGAATTCTATTAAGAGAGGGAGAGAGTGACAGAGAGGAAAAAAAAATTAAAGTTAAGAAGGAAAAGAAAAGTGGAAAACTCTGTTAAACCGACAAGAAAATAAATTGGAAAACAATTGAAAACAAAACAAACAAAAAAGTGAAGAAAAGATTAAAGAAGAAGTAACATTGCCGTTGTAATTAATTTTTAATTATCACCATTAGATAAAATTAATTGTTATTTTGTTTGAAATTGACATTCTAAAAATTTAAAAAAAAAAAGGAATCATTTAAATTGAGGCTTCATACTTCCTAGGATGGTAAATTTCTGTAATTTAAGCCTGTTCGGAGACTGGCAGTGCACTGAAAAGAGGCTTCAGGCACAAATGACCATCGAAAACCAGTGATTATGTTCTGAAATGTTTTTTTTTTTTTTTTTCTTGGAGAAATCCAAAAAAGATGGCACTTATTATTCCTTTTTATTACAAACAAAGGTTTGACAGTACATGCAGTTATATACGCGACAAACAGTACATACGCTAATAATTATTTGATGCAAACTTAATCTTAGTCTTTAATTGAGACTTGATTTAGGTACATGATATTAATCAGTTTGAAATTCACAATGTCATTCTATGGACATACAATCCACAAGTCAACAAGTGTAGTGTGTAACAGAAACATTATGTTGAAATAAACTCCTCTACACTGATAACTTTATTCTGACAATGGATGAAAATCCGAAACCGGTCAGAAATATTAGTAAAATGCATGCTACGACGGATAAATTACCAAAAAGTGTGTCAATATTTATGTGGTCTATATTTATGTGACCCTACAATGGAAAACGTCGAAGCCGTTTTTGAGAAATTCGTGAAAAACCGGGGATGGGGGGGAACATTCAGTAAAGTTGCAGTGGGAAAGTTGATGGATTTTGCCAGAAACTTTTATGTCAGATATGTTGGTACGACCTAAATGGCATACCGAGTTTGAGCTTTCTCAATACATACTTACACACAAACGCTCGCTCAAAACATTTTTTTCTATTTCAGGGGATCTCGAATCATGTATTTCTGGTGAAACCTCAATTTCGAAAATTTGACATTTTCGCAATACTTCCTCTTACTAGGGGAATAACAGAAAGTAAAAAATGCGAATAAAATGAAACGTTACGAACTCTGTACACTCGGGCTTGCTGCACAAGTGCCTAATTCTGCAAACTTGGTAGGCAATTAAATATTACAAATGGAGCAGACCTGATGGAGATTAGGTTGAATCGTTTTATATTTTATTAGGAAAATAATTTTGTTCTTGGTTATCATATTGTGTTCTTGAGCTGATTTTTATAGTATATTTGCGAAGGAATAATGCTGAAAAATAATACAAAAAACTAGATGATGTAAGTGAATTGTTGTTGGTGGTGTGGTTGGTTCCGCAGAGCTGGAAAGCATCAGAGACATTTTCCGTGGTAGCGTGCTTCATTTTGTGGTCATCGACCGGTTTCGGTATAATATTTTTATTTTATTATTATTTTTTATATATATTTTATTTTTTTTATTATTATTGTATTTATTATTATTTATATATTTTATTTATTATTTTATTTATTTATTATTTTATATTTTTATTATTATTATTATTATTATTAATGTAATAAAATAAAATCCCATTTTCAGGATGCGTTTGTCAGACAGTGTGGTAACACAAACTTGCACAGAGCAAATTCATTATAAAAAGATTTATAATTAAATAAAATATAAATTATTTATTGAGACTTGATTTAGGTACATGATATTAATCAGTTTAAAATTACAATGTCATCTATGGACATAAAATCCACAAGTTAACAAAATAAAATAAAATATTATTATTATTATTATTATTGTTATTATTATTATGTTTTTTTTTTTTTTTGGGGTGGGGGGGGTTTATTGTTCATTATTATTTTTATCTTCATTTATTTTACTTTATATTATTTTTTTTATTCTTCTTTTTTCTCTCGCTTTCTTGTTTTCCCTTCTCTTTTATTTTCTTCTTCTTGCTCTCTTTTCTTGTCTTTTCTTCTTTTTTCTCTTTTTCTTCTTCATTCTCTTACTTATTAATTTAATCACAACAAAACCGGTTCTCTCTCCCATATAACACTTCCATATCAATCCCATACATTAAACGCATGTAATAACAAAAAGTTGTTATATTCGTGTATTTCAAACTGAATTTGCTCTGTGCAATTTCGCTGGTTATCACACTGTCTGAAGAACGCATCCTGAAGATGGGCGAACGCCCGAAACCGGTCGATGACAACAAAATGAAGCAGGCTACCTCAGAAAATGTGTCTGATAAGTGAATTGTGTTTAAATGAATGTCTAACAAGCCCATTGTGCTTAGTCTAACCAACCTCCATAGGACATGAAAATCTTTATTTGATGTAAATTTCTTAATTGTAACCAGTCTCTCCTTTATCCAAAGGGATTGTAAACCTCCTTTATTATTCAGTGGGCTACTTATAAAATTA
Organism: Triatoma infestans; assembly: GCA_011037195.1. NCBI lineage: Eukaryota > Metazoa > Arthropoda > Insecta > Hemiptera > Reduviidae > Triatoma > Triatoma infestans. The sequence continues at coordinate 16,005 of JAAEAF010009132.1, forward strand.
ATTAAAAACTACCCTTTAGATTGGGTTCTGTTAAGATTTCTTGTTAACCAGAAGAAAATTCTAGTATAGATTTCCCATTATTTAAATGTGAATTAAAATTTTTAAAAAGAATAATTAATAAGCAATTATTTAAAATAGTTTGTACTGTTATTTGTTTGATATATATATATTTATTTTTAAATTTAAGCTTTTATGTTTAGTGTACATTGATCGTTCAATGAATTTGATGTTGAATGGGCAGTTGAACCCTGCTTTCTCACTCCTTTCTACAAAACTGAACAAGCTCATTCCAATATGGGCGAAACGTCGGTTTCTAGCAAACCACACTGACACGGTTTGAAGCCGGAAAAATCATGTGTGTTTTCATGAAAATGGCCGCGGAAACTAAAAAGATCATATAAACAGGCTAATTTTTTAAATTAAATTTTAGCAGCACGATTTTCTCCTTTCTATAACTGTAAAAATGTGGTGTGAAACACTCACACAACTTTCTCTTACTCCAAGTTCTCAAAATTTTAATTGACAAATTTTATAGTTTGTATACCAATTTTAATGAAATTCGTCAAAACTGAAAAAAAAACTGTTCAGTAAAAGCGCACTTCCGGTACTAACTTTTCGTGAAACTCGGAATTTTTGGCCATCCTAAATTTAATTTCACAATTTACTTTTCTTTGGCATGATAGAATTGTTATAATCAACTATGATAGCACTTTAGAGAAAAAAAACATAACCTCACCCCTCCCGTAAAAGTGCCCTTAAATGAATTTTCCCAGAGAAATGATTTAAATAAAAGTTGTAGATCTTTGTATGTTTAGTTTTGTATAGGTAGTTTCAAGAAAATCGGCGGAGCCATTTTTGAGAAACTCTCGAAAAAGTGAAAAATTCATTTAGTAAAGTGGTAAAATAAACACGCACTTCCAGTCATCCGATTTTTCAGATTCAGAATTTCAACAATATATTTAATTCTAACTAACATTATTTAGATGACAGAATTGTCTAATAAATTGAAATAGCACTTTAGAGGAAACCGTAACCCCCATCTCTCCCCCAAAAGTACCCTTAAATGCATTTTTTCGGAGAAATGTTTCAAATAAAAGTTGTAGCATCTTTGTATGTGTAGTTGATGTATCAAGTTTAAAGAAAATCGTTGGAGCCATTTTTGAGAAAATTGCAAAATGTATAAAAACCAACTAGTAAAGTAGTACTTCCGGTTGAGGAATTTTGACTGATAACGTACTGTCAGATCCCATGGTGATACCTAAACGGAATATTAAGTTTGAACATTCTACGGTTTTTCGTTTTTGAGCAATGCATACACACACACACACACAGACTATTTGCTAAAAAACACTTTTTTTTTTTTACTCAGAGGACCTCAAAACGGATATTTCCGGTGAAAACTTGATATCGAAAATTTGACACGATTACACTACTTCCTCTTAATAGGAAGGAGTAAGAGAAAGTAATTAAGTATATTTATCTGCCAGACCCAGCTTCTCTCTGTACATTGATCTCATTATTGAAATTCAGAATCGAACTAATTTTTTAGTGCAGTTAACTATAATAAGAAGAAGCGTTACATTAAGAGTTCGATAAACTAGATACTATGCATGTAATTTGGAGTATGACAGTCTTGTGTGTGTTCACATCAATTTTTTTTTACATAGAAGATTTGAAAACACGGCATTTCTAGTGAAAATGTAATTTCATACATTTGACAAGATTTGAATACTTCCTTGTACTACAGTTTGTGAAAGTAATACGATTGAATTGATAAAAAGATTTCATAGAATTATCTTGGAATATTTTGAATAAAATATTTTAAACTTAAAATAAAAATTATAATAATAATATCAAAATTTATAAAATTAAAAATAGTTAGTTAAATTTAAGAAATGTTAACTATAAAGTTAGATAGGCAGATGATTGAAGAAGGGTGCCCAGTAAAACTCTTATAATTATATTTGTTATAATATCATTGTTATTATTAGAACAAGGCCAGGACTACATAGAGTGTGGGCCTGAGAGAGGAAATTAACTAGAGAATTGGTTACCCTTAACACAACCCTACTGTACGTACACTGGAGATGTACACTGTGTAGAGTGTTGTTAACTGCACTGCTTTTATAATTTAATCTAGATTTTCACTTGGTTGATTTTTACATTTTATCAGTAGTAATTGGAATATTTTCACTAATTGGTCATTATTATTGATTACATTTATTGGTTGGATTTTCTTTCACTAATGAGATGATTAATGATTTCAATTAAGGTATGGACTGAGGTAGGGCAATCTGTTGTTGGCGCCAGTTCACCATCCATTTGTTCACCGCCTGTGACGGGTGTTATGACAGGCAATCCGTACAAATCCGGGAAGATTAATATATAACTGATTTATCGAGCAATTGCTTACTCCAATGTCATCTCATTTAGAACACTAAAAACATTTTCTGGAACTTTTGAAGAATTTGGTAATGGAACGAAGAGGATAAAAGTCGCCCGGACGCTGGTTGTGATACCCCAGAACAAACTACCTGGATCTCTACTATAAGATCCATTTGAATTAGAAGTGTAATGGAAGCAAGCCCTCTGTGGGAAAAATTCGCCAAGAAAATGCTGGACATTATGTTGTTAATACCAGCCGTAGCAAGCGCTAGCATTGTGCCTCCACGCGCTTCACCTTCTCTGCCACGCCCATGCACTGAACAGCCAAGCTTTTCATTTAGAACCTTACTCGTAGCTCTTGGTGGGACAAGAGATTGCTTCTATGTGGCGAAGAAGCTTTGTTTCAAAGTTGTAGCTCATTTGTCTATACTGGTCACGTCACATTGGGTGTGACATAGGGGGTAATGCATAGTTGAAGGGCGCTTAGAGGCACGATATTATGGCTGACAAGGCGCAGTCTAGCGCTGTATATTTAATTTTCTCAACAAAATAAAAAGCTTGATTTTATTATAAAAAAATTTTTTTCTCCTACAACAATACAGTACGCAGTTATTTAATGCAATTCAGGATGTTTTATGCAATAAACTACGCAGCTTATCAGAGGTTGATATACCGCTCCCGACTCTTCAGCTCTTACAAAAGGTGATAAACAATTGGTAAAGAAAAGATAATTTATGATTCCCATATATTGAAAAGTTCTTTTGCGGGGGTAATCATATACGACATGCGACCTAATCTGTAATATTTTCAGTCTCAGCTTCCATAAGTTGAAACAATTATTAATACCTGACTTTACAGAAGAAGGAGGTTCCAAATTCTTCTTGATTGTACCAAAAGAGGTTAAAATTTTCATTCATGGTATAATTATAAAAAAAATCAATGCAAAGGAACTAAACTATATTTTTGCAATAAATAGTAAATTGTAAAATTATTTCAGTATCAATAAATTACTGTTTATATTAAGAGGTCAGTTTTATTTGATAATATTTTTCCTTTACAGATAGATATCAGAAATTGTATGTTATATACTCTGACCGTTGCCTGTGGCCTGTGTTTACTTAAGGATAATAGACTTTAAGCAAACCATTTCATTTTGAAATTTCTATGGTCGAGTTTTGTGATTAATTAATTCATAATTCTATTTTTTATTAATTCATAATTACCCTCTTTTATTAAATTCTGATAAACAAATCACAGCAAAATATTCTTGTGTATAAAACTTAATTTACGGACACATTATACCATTTTAATGAAACAATTTTTAAAAAATTTATAAAAATCCGTTGTGAAAATAATTCTGTTAATTCTGAGATTTACAAAGAAGTTATGGAAGACAGTTTTTTTTTGGCGAAGGACAAGATTTTCAAGAGATTGTTCTCCTTCCGTTATGATCTCATATTGAGCCTAAAAGAGCTTGCAAGTATTTATAAAGCTCTCCCTTTTTGTGCGACTTTTGTGTTACTATGTTTGAAATCCTCGCTCACACAACGGTGAGATCCTCTGCGTAAATAAACACAGCAAACTGTGTGGTTGGATTTTAGTCGTAATTATTGTTGTCGATACATTGTGTAAGATGGCTAGCCCCTTGAACTATGTAGGTTTTCCTAAAATAGGCACATTAACCTTTATAGAAGACTATGAATTGTTACTGTACTTTAATTACAACATAATCAACATCATGGTGCCTTATAAGGAGGCATTTCACGTCCTTTAAAGAAAGTTTTATGTTTATTAACTTCTCTACATTGGACAGCTCTTTAAATAACTGTGATGGATGCCAGAAATATAAAAAAATATATTTTATTTGAAATTATCAAAATTATTAAGAAAATGTAACATTCGCTGGCAAAAGTTACTATTCAGGTACAAGACCATGCTTTTAGAGTTCATAGAACTCGGTTAGCATTGTCTACTCCTTCTCACAGGGGAAAATTTGAACTAACAATTAGAAGGCATTCTTTCAAGACAGTCTGAATTAGACATTCTACCGGTAAACATCAGTGCCAGTTATAAATTAAAATACAGCTAGTCTCAGTATATTAATAAGCATATTACTGTGTTATTGAATAGTATTTAAATATCTTTAAAGATAATATATTTAATTTAATCTACCAGTGTTTTCTTAATTATTCTTATTAGTTCTCTTCTCTTTGAACATACACACAAGCCCTTTACTAAACCGCTCACGCCACAAGCTACCACTACAACACATCTCACACCAATTACATTTCATAACCAATTCGTCTTACAATTTCGTTATTTTTCAAGCGACATTGTCCTCTAATCCATATAAAACTTACCTTAGGTTTTTTTTCTGATCTTAGAATATCTTGACGGTCCAATATTATCTCGTATTAACAATAATCATATTTCTTTCATTCAATATTTCGTTTGGTGTGTAATTAATTTAAAAAAAAAAAATTCTTATTTATAAGATTTTGATTGTATAATTAATATTTCTTTATATTCTATTTCAGGTACGAAATTTGTTTTGAGAACTACGCGCTTCTACTAAGTATGTATGCAGATATTTTTACTACCTACCATTAAATTAAGCACACATACTCGTAAATGTATTTAAACTATCTCTAAATCAGCTGAACCAATAAAAAAGCATTTTCGAGAAAGATTATCGAGATACTTATTTGCAATTTATTTCAAAATCTTTAAGAGTTTTCATGATATAAAATAAAAATATGTATTTTAAAAATATTAAATACTTACCTTGTATTAAATACATACCAACGTATGATTAAATATATATGGATATTTCAACTCAAAATATTTCTTGAAAAAAAAAAGACGTTTATTCCTTGAACTTGAATTATTATTTCAGTATATTATATACGACTTTACTCGCAGTTTTTAAATAACACTTTTCATTTTCTCAGTGAGCTATGAGTCTATTTTAAAATGTCGTAATTCATTATCAATTTTCTGAATATGATAAAGATAAGATTTCAAAAATAGAAAACGATGACCTTTTTTCTATTTGGAATTTATTTTCAACTTAATTGTGTGATGAGTATAATACTTCAGTGCATTCAATTGACAATAGCATAACATCACTTCCAAAATGAACTGGCGCTGTCTGGATAAGCCAGCCTTTACTTTGATGTACAATTATAGTGGTAATGATATTGACGAGAACGGGTCATTGATACATGTACACTATTGAGCACTTTGTTACTAACAGAATTCTACAGTAGTTAAATTTAACCCGTCAATATTCAGGAACGCACTTCACTAAGGATATAAAACTTCGTCGTATTCTGTTTGTGAATAAAATAATTAAAAAAATAAGTCTGTGAATAAAATCTCTAGTATTTGCTTTGATTGAACGGGGTGGGCCCCAGCTTTCCCCAGCAATTACCAATCCATTTACAATATC
>JAAEAF010009133.1:0-36811 GCA_011037195.1 Triatoma infestans
TTCATAAATTAAAATTAAAAGCGGATTTTCAAATTAATTTCTAATAAATAAGAGAGTTCAAATGCTGACAACACTTAAAAGCCTATTTTAGAACCATAAGGGAGTTAAAAATCAGATACATCATTAAAACAAAATAATATTCCAGTTTATTTACAAAAATCTATAAAAAAAATATTTCCTATTTATTCAAAATGACCTCCTCGGCATAACCGGCACAAGCGCAGTCGCTGCCCAACAGATGAAGTTGCTAACCTTATCATGTCTCCGGAATTGCTAAGTAGGTTTGGATTAGGTCTTCTCTAAGTGCTTCTGGAGTTGTTGGTTCCCTGCATAAATTTTTTTGTTTGAGATACCCCCAAAGAAAAAATTCAAGAGGGGTTAAATCTGGCGATCTGGCGAGGAGAAAAATGAATGAGATGTTCAGTAGTCGCTGGATCAGGAGATAGGGACCGGTAAGCTGGCCTTCCAGATCGCCAGATTTAACCCCTCTTAATTTTTTCTTTGGGGAAATCTCAAAGAAAAAATTTATGTTAGGGAACCAACAACTCCAGAAGCACTTGGAGAAGCAATTCCAGTGGACATGATACGGTTAGCAACCTCATCTGTTGGGCAGCGGCTGCGCTTGTGCCGGTTATGCCGAGGAGGTCATTTTGAATAAATAGGAAATATATTTTTTTTATAGATTTTTATAAATAAACTGGAATATTGTTTTGTTTTAATGATGTTTTACCTGATTTTTAAGTCCCTTATGGTTCTAAAATAGGCTTTAAGTGTTGTCAGCATTTGAACTCTCTTATTTATTAGAAATTATAAGAAAATCCGGCTTTTCATTTTAGTTTTATGAAACAAAGAAAGGCACAAAAAAGGCGAACATTGCATCTTTTAGATTGAATATCCTCAACAAGGTTGAAATATTGGTGACATTACGGGCATTTGTTCATTCATTTTTTTAGTAGTTTTCAATACAGAAAAAAACTAAATAAAGGAAAATGCGCACTTTCAATTACCGATTTCCATGGTAGGCGTGCACATAAAAGCAATGCACATTAACACCATCCTAAACTAGAGCGCAAATACTTCAACAAAAGTTATGTTCACTTTTTTAATATCTTGCTTCGTTTAAGAGTTATTTCAAAAGTGGCCCGTTTAAATGTAAATGCAAAAGTGGCCCCTGGATATAAAATGATAAATTCTCTTTAAATTTCAAATTTTGCTCATATGTCCTAACAAATATACAGGTGGTGGGAGACAAATGCCAACCTACCAACAGAGGCAGGTACAGAATGATTACATTGTAGAGAGCTAAGAATGTACTACAAACACATTTGAATTTAAACTTTCAGCTTCTTCAGAACAACCTAAAAATCGTTTCAAATAAATGTGATAGATATATGTGTGCAGGATAGTATACGAAGAAGCCGGTTGATGGATTTTGCCCGAAATGTAGTGAAATGGAATACCTTGTTTCTGCTTCCTGCCACTTTCCGTTTTGACATTTTCTCTTAACACAAAGATACAGCACAACACAATGCAGACACATATATACAACCTCACAGACAATTCGCTAAAAACATTTTTTTTTCCTATTTAAGGGAGATATATGCATATATATATGTAAATATTAGCAGTTTGCATTCCACGATTGGAGAAAATCGTTGTAGCCGTTTCCCTAAATAATTCCAACAGACTCAGAAACCTATTCTGCAAAGTCGCACTAACGGTTAACAGATTTATTTTAAATTTGGAATTCTGTCCATGTTTCTAATGTATTCTAATGTCAATGTTACGTCATACGCGCCTTAAATTAAAAAAAAGAAAGTACATTTGTTGGCAGTTACATTTTGATAAACTTTTTGAAAACGTAATACTTCGGTTAGGAACATCCTATTATGAGAATTAATTCAACTAGACACACGTAAATTTAAGTACAGATCAGATTGCTACATTAATCATTCAGTAGACTGACTGAGTCACGTCTAGCGATCAGAACCCCTGCGATTACACATCATTTCTGTACTCTTACTTGTTTACATTCTCTTACTGCTGTTGAAAGTAAGTGTAAGCAGTAGTGGCAAATTTTCGAAAATGGTTTTCCGGTGCAAATACATTTAGGACATCTGAAATATAAAAACAACTTTTTAATAAATAGCTATATGTGAGCAAAATATCTCAAAAAGGAAAAATTGCAGGAAGCGCATCCAATACTGACTGAGGTTAAGGCCAAAATTGGTTGACCGGAAGTATGAATTTTATTGCATATTTTTTTTGCAATTCTCACAAACGTCTCAACTTTCCTGTAAACTCTCGTAAAATTTAAACACATATAGACCTAATATTTTTTATTTTGAAACATTTTTTTCTGGGAAATCTGATTTTTGCACGGTTCCAAGGTGGATTCCAAAATTAAGCTTCACTCTGAAGTTTAACTTCAGTATAATGTACAGATCTACGTATATAATATTCTCTTCAGACTTGGCATTTTATAAAACATTTTTTTTTTTTTTTATTGTTATAGAGGATTATAGCACTGAGACCTGAGAGATCTAGTGAGCTTCCCGGAACCTTCTCAGTGCACTGCCGGCCTCTGAGCAGTGTTCTCTAGCTACAGACAACACTGCCCTTCACCAGACATGCTTCCCTGGCAACCCTGTTCCCTCAGGTACTAAGGGATCTTTTTAGACCGTGCCGACCCTCTCGGGTATACCGGTCCCCCGTTGCAAGCAACGGGATCGTTTAACAAGAGAAGGCTGTCACTACTAGTGGGTGGCTGTAGTGCAAGGCCTCTCACTGGCAGAGGTGCCCCCCCCGGGCACACCCCTGCTTGACCCATTTAAGGGCAGGTTGAGAACGCTCAACCAGCGCGCAAAGTGATCACACGAAGATCACACTTCACTCCCAGAAGCTAGAGAAGGCAAACTCTAACAGGCTCTGGTAAACCGCGCACACCCAGCAAATGCGCTACCAACTTACGGGCTGGTTCCGGGGTTCCATTTTATATAGCGAGTCTCCTCCCGCTCAACTCATGACTGCAGTCCTTGGAGCTGCTGTTTAAACCACGACCACTAAGAATCCTACCTCAATTGCAAGCAATTGGCTCGGATAGTAGCTTGCGCCCGTAGTTCAGTGTTTCAACTCTAACGAGCTAGCGTGACTGATCGCACGCCCGATGGAAGTGCCGGTCCATCTACTGATTCCTGTCCATTGCCTGAAGAACAGGGGTGTCAGTAACCCAGGATACTTACAGGCAACCCTGCAAGGGGAAAGGATCAGGATGGGTTGGGGTGAGGGAATCCCCAACCTGGAGAGCCAGAGGCTGATTGCACCCCGAAGGGTGGGCGATGGAGGCGCCACAGACCAACGCCTTTTTGTTTCTAGAAGTATGCAGTTCTGAGATACTTCTAGATTTTTAATATCCGCACATTGGATTAGAGCATGTTTTATCAGTAAAAAATACGTCAGTTCCTGTGCATTGTCTCCCTTGTAGTCGCCTTCTACGACAGGCAGGGAATACCGTAGGCCTATTCTAGAGCTGGGACCTACACGGCCACCCTTCACCGGACAGTGAGTTGTAGAGGCTCCTAGGAAGAGAAAATCTCAGGCCAGCGTGCTGGATTCGAACATAAAACCTCCACGTTGCAAGTCCAGCGCGCTATACTCCTTTGGCTTACGCCAATTAACTAGAGATGGAGACCCTAGTTTGTGTACTGTGTTTGTCCTTGCCTGTAAATGGTAGAGTGTATGTAGGTCAAGTGTATTGTGTACGTTCTGACGAAGTGCATAGCGTACTGAGCTGTGGTAAACCGTAGGGTCGTTACTCCCCAAATAACCGCATGCAACAGATACCCCTTGCGGGCAACTAGATAACGTTACTCTGATGATGGATGAAAATTCTAAACCGGTCATGAACTTGAAAAATATGTATGCTAAGACGGATACAATCCTAGATGTTATCCAGCATTGCGCGCCATCCACATATTCAAAAAAAAAAACTTTCTTTCTTAATATGTATTTTATAAAAACAAAATATATTTACAAAATTTTCTTATTTTTCCCAAAATAGTACAAAATTTGTATATTCTAAAAAAAAAAATAACAAAAAAAACATACAAAATTTTTAACTGTAAAAAAAATATATTTTGTATAAATTGGAATCCATTTTATTTCACCAGTCGTTTGGAATATAAGAGCAGACAAAGATCTCTCTGTTTTCTGTCTGCTCTTTACAGGTACAATTCTGGTGAAGCAAGAATTTTTTTTTTAAATATTTTGTATCGGGAGGGGCAGGGGATAATCACTTGGATGAATTACTTCATTATCACTTAAATCACTTGGAAACAATGGCGGACAATGATGGAACAATCTTTTCCATAAAATGATTTATGCTATTTATAAAAAATCAATTTAAAAAAAATATTTACTGTTAAATCCAATATGGAGGAACAAAAAAAAAAAAATTAGATCTTTCATGTGCAGTTTGGAAAGCCTTACGTTGGGAACATGAGATAGCAGCCACTAATGAGTGGGACAGGTGGTCTCGAGCTGTCTTAGAGCTTCGAGGTAGAACAGGTAGACCTCGAGCTACATATTATCACTAGTGGAACAGGTTCTTGAGCTGTCATTAGTGGAACATATTCTCAGAAGGAGTCCGTGGAGTTCATCTGGCTGGTGAAGATGTCCATGCTACAAAAAATATACTTTTTCTGAAACTAGAGATTCATAATGGTACGACTGATAAAAAAGGTACGCAACTGGAATTTTCCATTACCAAATGAATAAAGTGGAACTTATGAAAAAATAGAACAGTGTTCCAAAATTGATGCCAGTGATTTTCCCAAATATGGCCTATCCCTATACCGAATTTAAAATCTGGAATACTGACCAAAGTTGGACTTTTATTAATAATATAGTAATACAGGTGCTATTATGAGTGCGAAACGGGGGCTACTTCAATGCAGTCTACCAGTCAGCCGTAAGGACCCCGAGCTGCAAGATGGAGGTGAGATACCTCCGGAAGACAAATTTGCCTAGCTAACTCTTGTTCCTCGATAAAGAATATCAAACTGCATATATAAATTCCTTCTCGAAATTGACAAAATGGGGGGGGGGGGGATGAACAAGAAAACTTCAAAAGAGATCAAGTATACATTAAAGGAGTTTTGGCACCAAATATCTTGACGTTAAACTCAGCTGGCCATCCTGCCTTTATGGTATGCGAATTAGGCAACCAATCAAACAACAGATAATAATAAAAATAATAAAATAACAACAAAGTATTTTGCACAGCCTGAGAAAGTTTTGTCTGTCTAATTCAAAAAATCAAGAAAAATCTTTAAAGTATATCTTGAAAATTGAATGATGCTGTTGATTCTAATGAATTGATGAGATCCTGGTCGGTAAAATGTGCGCCACTATCGGCCGGCAATTGTTCTAGAAAGTCTAAGTTAAATTCAGATGGTATACTACCAGCTGCCTGTTGTGCAGCAGCACTGTTCTGCAGCGATTGATGCTGCGTTTGATACGCTGCCGGCTGTGTGTAGACGACTGCTGTATTTGCTGCGCTATACGTGCTGGTTGGCGGATAATTTTGCCCGATACCTCCCACCCGATGATCTTCAGCGGATGTTGGATTTGTCGGTTTACCACCGGATGTTGTGAACCCTGGATTTGATGACATATTTTGAGTCATATGTATGCGTACAGACATCTGAAAAAGAAAACAATCTCGGGTGAAACATTTTCCCTGCAATTTACAAAGTTCTGGTTGACAAATTATCTTAAAAGCCAGAATCTTACTAAATATGCCAACTAAATATTGTTGTAATAAATGCTCTGCAAGTTGGACTTTTACGAAGTAATAAATGTAGATACAAAACCTTTAACTGAATGTAGGTCACCTACCGTAGGATTGACTTGATGCAGTGCTAAGTTTTGATGTGGTATGCTTAAATGCTGCACTTGACTTCCAATATTTTGTGCATCATTTGTAGAATAAGCAACACCTGTTAAAAGAGTTTAAACCATTTTAATACAATTGTACTACAGACAAATTTAATTTAAGATGGGTCGGTGTAAGTTGGTTATCGAAGAAACTGCGTCCCTTCTTTTTAATTCCTGTCCATAAATGAGTGCAACTTTCCCCGTAAGGAGGACTGACTATCCATTTCTCCAGGGATCTGTCTCATTAAAAAACATCAGGCTGATTCGAGTGAAATCTCCGATTCCAGATCTGGCGCCAAATTTTTGAATGCTTACTCTCTCCAAGAAGATCAAAGGTGTTTTATACTTCTGGTCACATTTCCTACAAAGTGGATCCGCATTGAGATCATACTAAGTATTTGCTTCCATAGAGTAATGAAATCTTGAAGTACCTCTGCCCCGCAATATTTCTCCAATAACGTATGTTTCGTGTGAGCCATTTCTGAATGACCCCAAAAAGGTTTTGTAAAATGCCGCAGAAATGCTCTGGATCTACGGTCGGTCGTGAGGCGCCCCTATTTTGCCAGTCTCTCAGCCACTTTGTTCACTTGAATGCCCTTGTGCACCGGATGGGCACATACTAAAATAGGAGACTATCCGAGTGCGGATGTTGAGAGATTCATAGAGTAAAGTGATTCAATTGAAGAATGTACTTCTAGTCTGGGTGCTAGGTCACATAGGAATTTTTGGGAATGAGGAGGTAGATAGATTTGCCAAATTAGGCGCCTCTCTCCTTTTCATTGGTCCCGAGCCTGCTGTTGGCGTGTCTTCTGGCACATGTCTGTCAGGCTTCCAGACATGGACAGCTTCACAGCATTCATCCTTATGGATGAACTCAGTTGGTTTTCGGCAGTCCAAAATGCTCATCGGGGGTCCGGACAAGGCCATTAGTGAGACGTTTGTCTGTTTTTCACGGAGTTCTCGCAGGCATTGGTTGGATCCCTTACTGCACATTGTGGTTTAAGGAGACATCTCTACATAATGGGGCTCATGCCGGATCCATTTTGTAGAGCCTGTGAGACAGAGGAGGAAACACCCTTCCATCTTATGACTGATTGCCTGGGATGTGAGGAAATTAGGTTTAGGACCTTCGATCGGAATAGGATGTATGTGGAAGAGCTTAGGCTATTTTCACTTAATGTTATTGTCCGATTTATTCGGACTGCGGTGAATTTTAGATGGATTAGATCTGGGTCTGAATATTTGTTCTAGACCCGGTTTGTTGTTGTTTTTCTTGGGGTACTATATGGGCCCAGTGGATAGCGTAGGGTTTGGTCCCTCCCCACAGACAATAATAATAATAATAATAATAATAATAATAATAATAATAATAATAAAGTGAGTCAATAAAAATTAATGGACTGACGTCATCAAAACCTTTACATGGCAGTGACATTAGCTGTAGGTAACGGTATAATGTTACGGCTTTAAGTTCTGGGTAGAACAGCTGGCCTCAGCAATGCACAAGTTTAGGGAGGCCTGTGCACAAGTTTAGGGAGGCCTGAGGAGACTATCAAACTCTTCATTTTGCAGCTAGTGATGCAACACCGAAAAGGCAATGCAAACACTGTTTTACTATCAATTAAAGAGCGTGAAGACCCTTGACGTGCTGTACCTTGAGCCTGCTGAAACTGTGCCGATGTCCTAGATTGATGTAGCAGCATTTGTTTCCAAGCTAGTGCATCATTATGCGTTGCATTCATTTCACGCACTGATTTCGTCGTCTGACTTGCACTGCTAACACGAGCTGCACCGGTTCCACCAATGTGTGGAACGCGCAGTAGTGGACCTGTAAGAAAACATTTATATAGCAACACTCACACCACTTTCTCAATTTGCAGTCTACATGGTTATAACTGACAACTTTTCTACAAACTCATAATTTTTACTAAATGATTGTCTTCAATATATTATCGGTGTGAGAAACTAAACTTAATAAAACGGCACTTCTGAGGGAAGTGTGAACTCGCAGCTACCACATCGCTCACTAAATTTAATTTTCATTAATACAATAAGAATCATAATTTAAACGGAAATGACACTTTAGAGGAAAGTCTAAAACCACTTCTCCCCTTTAAAATGATTTTTTTCGCATAAGTACTTTAAATAAAAGTCGTAGACCTATACGCATGTAGTAGGTAAACAAAGTTTAGAGAAAATCGCAAAAACTGAACAACCTTACAGTGGAGTGGCACTTCCGGTTGACAAATTTTTTATCCCCACTTGGTAGCACTTAAGAGAAATAACAAGTTTGAACTTTGCTGCGATTTTCTGTTTTTGAGTTATGCTCCCACCTCAATCCCACATACACAAGAAAAATTTCGAAAATTTAGTCAGCGGTAAGAGAAAGTAAAAAACAGATTACTATAAAAGCGGATAACCTAGCCTCATGAATTTGAAAAAAATAAATTTACCAGAAGCAGGCATCGGCTGTAAAGGTAACATTCTTGATTGTGGGATTCTTGCAAGTGGGTGCTGGACCGCATGTGATTTGTTAGCAAATTCTTGTCTGGATGCAAGATGTGGACTCTGACTTTGGTTTATTATCTCCATTACCTGAAGAAACCAGCCAACAGATAATTTACACAACACAACATAAATTTATTTATTTATTTAAATATGTTGGAAGCAAGGAGTTGTGATGAAAACAAATAAGAAATAAAAAAAGAATTGACAAATAGAAATGGCAATGAAAAGAAATAACAATAACAATTTTTTAGGTTTTTGCGGCCATTTTCATAAGAAACACTTGAGTTTCGGGGTTGAGAGCCGTCAGTGGTTTGCTAGAAAACCAAGTTTCGCCCATATTGAAACTCAAGTGTTTTTCAACAATAACGATATTTAGTACACATAAAGAACAGGGTGGAAACAAAATCTGGTGTGAAACACTCACAGACTTCCTCTAATTGAGGAAGTCGTGTGAGTGTTTCACACCTGATTCTGTTTCCATCCTGTTCTTCACCATGACCAGGTCATGGAAAAATTTACTAAAAAACTGCAATGTTTACTAAACGTTTAGTTGCGCTTGCAAGATGACAGCTTCCTCCAGAACCATTTCCGGAAAAATGGTTCAAATAAAAATGCTACCCTCTTATTGCAGTGAGCATTCCAATTTTAAAGAAATCATTGTAATCGTAGGAGGTTGGCTTTGAGGTTATTTTGAAATAAGTAGGCTTACTTTGACAATCAGCTTACCACTGGGTGATGAGGGCCAACATTGTGATGGCCATGTCGAGCAGCCGGTGTGGTTCTTGTTCTGAGATTCTGTTGGGAGAAATTCAAGGTTTGCGACTGGGAAACGGAACAGTAGGTATCCTGGGCCGGATTGTTGCCCATGTAGCTAGCTTGTTGTGCGCCCAATGTCATTGCACCAGTTCCTTTCAGTTCGGCCGACATACTCTGCGCCAAGGATACCTGCAAATTTCAAATCATAAAATAGCCACATCTTCTCAAATATGAAACTCAACTGGTAGTTATCAGACGAGTTAGCAGATTTGACCTGAACATGATGTCCTTGAGAATGCAACTGTTGAGTTTGTGAAGCGTGAAGCGATAACGGTCCTGAAGCGGCTCTTTGTTGCCCTTGTCTGCCAGTAAAGTTACCAAAGGATGTTTTATACCTTGGCCCACCCGGTGAGCCAGCTCTTGCTTGACCTTGTGGGCCGGGAGATCCCTGACTCCTCCCCTGACCATTCTGACCACTTTGGCTTTGACCGGCATTAGAGTAAGCCTATGGAAAATAATTATAATGTGAAATACACTTCTTCTTACTGCAATTCTCCAGTTATAATTGTTTTCAAACTTGGTAGTTTTACTATACATTTATTTGCAACAGGTAGTGGATGCGTACATTATTTTGAAATGACAGTTAGAGGAGAACCTTAGAAAAACCACCTCACTTTACCTCTTGCTTCAATTCCTGAGGATATGGGTTGCCACTAGCAGCTTGAGCTCCCGCAACGCCAAAGTTGTGCAAGCGTCCGCCGTATCCAATGCCGAGTGCTGCAACTTTTACTTGATGTTGTTCAGCCATTTGTTTCAGTGTCTGAGCGGCTGGACTCAGCTCAGCTTTACCTATTTCCAGACCTGGGGGGGAGACATAAAATACTAACTATGCAATAAATAGTATTCTGTGATGGGAAAAAAATTCTTGAAAATAAATAAACAAAATGGAAGCTACTAACACCAACGTCATTGGGTGACTTGAAAGTGGCTCTTGCGGCCTATATTTGACTTAGAATTTGCCCGTAGAGACCTGTGGGGCTTATTTTTGTGAACCGAAGGCTTCCAAATCGGTGACTGCTGAGGTTATCTGAACTTGCTTTAGCTGAGATGCTAGCCGTGCAGGTATTACTTCAGAAATGGAATGTCGACCAGCATGGATGAAGCAGCATTGAACAGGAAAATGCCTTCATCTATGGTCAAAGGCTAGTCAAAAAGATGAAGAGACAAGTTCTGCGTCCTTCCCCACATAAAGAATTATGAGCTAAGCATTTAACTATGGAGCTGAGGCATCAGGACAAAAGCTGGAAAGCTAAGCTATCTTAGCGAACCTTGAGCTGCGACAAAAGACTTGGGAATCTCTGTGGAATATCGGTGATTGGATGTTTTGATGAGTGTTGCGAAGTTTGTCAGAGCAGAGTTCACAGTGATATCCTCGTGCTGATGTTCTACTTTATTGCAACCAGGACGAGAATGGTAAACTTTACCATTTTTGGGTCACATACAATGTGAACTTAATTTTATTTATCCGGTTCTCATCCAGTTACTCTTCGAGTACAAAGGGTTAATATAAGCAAGAGATACATGCAATAACATTGATGGGCTAAAGGTTATCAAAGCCTCTATATATCACGATATGTGGGCAGTGGCTCTGGCCAGAGTAGAACGTCTTTAGTGGCTGGGCAGTGCAACTAGCATTAGCAGTGCAAGGGTTAGACAACGGAATTGGACAGTGTGCCACGTAGAGTCTTGCACTCTTATGGAGCAATGGAATAGAGTTGCGATGTCAAGCCGACCGGAACGGCCTGCCTGGCAGCAACGCCGCAGGGACTTACCCTAGTTCTTAAACTTGGCTAAAAAAACATTTTCCAAGACCATTACCTGTATTGTACGGAATTCTGGCTTGTGAACATGACGGATGCAAATGTGAAACTTCTTTAGCTTCAGTTTTTATGTGATGCAACGAGGATTCATCAAGCTGCTGTTGTCTAGACTGCTGATTTGCAGTGTGCGGTGCTGCATCATCATTACCACCGCCACTTCCACTACTAGTAATCACAGCGTTTTTGTTTTCCGAATTATCAAAATCAAAATCTCTCATAAACTCCGTATTAAAATCAGATATATCAGATATGAGATCATTGAAAGCTACTGAAGCGTCATCGCCCATCAGATCTGTAAAACCTGGAAATGATGTTTTTCCATGCAGTGCGGCCGCATCTTTCTCTAAAGCTGCAGCGCATTCTTCAAGATCAACAAATTTCAGCTCTGGTTCGCGTTTACATTCTATTATCTGCGCACAAATAGAATATAAACAGTTATTAAAGTCAAATTACAAAATATCTCAGTATACATTTGTAAAATTCTGTAGACTTATTAGCAATATCAGTGCTTTTTGAAAGCTGTATTCTTCACAGCCAGAGAAGACAAGGAATGATAAGTTCTGCCACACACCAGAGAGTACGAGCTATAGGCGCGGAGGCAGAGACCTCGCTCAGACCTCAGTACACTTCTCAGATCGCTCTTCGATCAACACCTTCCAGTCCGGAAAGGTTAGTTACTTTTATTCTTGTTTCGATTTTTCAGAAGCGAGAAAGGGGAAATTATTGCTCTCTCGAGAGCCAGCAACATTTTGTTTAAGGATACAGCAACTAGCATTCCAAATTGAAAGAAAATTGTTGCAGTCATTTCCGAGAAAATTCCAAAAAAATCAAAAACCTATTCTTTAAGGTCGTATTTCTGATTAACTGTTTTTATTCAAATCTGGAAACCTACTAATACTTACGAATGTTTATTAATATTATCAGGTAGTAGAACCATGCATTGTACTGAAGTGTTTCTCAGAAACTATCAAAGAATCAAGTTCAGGAAAATGTTTCAAATAAAAGTGATATGCAATTGTGCAAGTAAATAATATACGGAATTAAAAAAAAAATCGTTGAGAAAATTACTTAAATAAAAAAAAAGTTGGACATGCGGTTGATGGATTTTGAGCGTCATCTTCGTTTCAGATGAGGTGCTGTACATCTAAACAGAATACCAAATTTCAGCTTTCAGCAATTTTTCGTTTTTGAGATATTTTGTTCACACACACACACCATTCGCTATAAACGTTTTTTCCGTTCTCTAGGCCATCATAACATAATATATTTCCAGTGAAAACTCAATTTCGAAAATTTGACACAATCGTAGCACTATGAGGAAACAAAAAGTAAAATAAGGGTACAAGAATAACAGTAGACGGCTTCTTTGGTAAATGAAGAGACAGTAGTGGGGGTAGTGAAGGTAGAGAACGAGCGATTCAGAGAGAGACCGTTGCGAAGTAGAAAGAGACCTCTGTCTAATGTGTCCCTACTCAAAAAACTCTGTTTCAATTTTTCTTCGCGACTGCAGACCTGTTTTATTTCTCGTTTCCCTGCCTAATGTGTGGCGCGCACAAGTGTTCCAACAGTGAAACTTAGACTTTGGGGAGGGGGCATTGACAGTTTTGCTCTAACTGCTAACGGGGTCTATCAGGAAGGCCCTGATTGCAATTTGAGTAAACCGTGTCCCTATACAATTTTGTTAAACTTAAAAATAAACTTTATGTTATCAATCTGGTTACCTGATGTGGTGTATTAGGTTGCCTGGTAGGAGACGAAGGCGGACTATTGGCCGGATCAGATTTGATACAAGTGTTCATTGCCTTAACTGTAACATTAGCCGAGATCTGCGAATTAGCTGTGGAGGTGGTAAATTCAAGTTGTTGTACAATTTCAACGGAGAATTTTGTAAGGCCTTCTTTATGGCCGGCCGTCGCTGGAGAAGATTTAGATGGGGGTCCATCAATGACCCCGGCGGCCGTAACACTGCTGCCAATGAAATTATTATCGCTACCATTCGATTCAACGTCTTCAGAGGCACTACGTTTTGTAGCATATTTCTAAAACAATGCATATCTACAAATAGCAAGTCAAATACAAAATACTGTTACAAACAAAATTCAAAAAGCTAAATCAGATGATGAAACCAAGAATGAATAATTGATGTAACAAAATGCATCGCTTAATCGCCAGTATTCGTCCCATAAACCCGCCTAACACACAACTTATTGCAATTTGCAATAAATATGCTCGCACAAAACCTGCTGTGAAACAATCACACGACTTTCACTTGCTGTAATTCTCACAACTCTGATGAACAAATTTTCTTAGTCGCAATTAATTGCCCTTCTACATGATTAATTACCCTTAACTTTGACCAGGACTTCACATGGCATGTTAGAGTGAATCTAAAATATCGATTCCCCAAAACTCCATAAATTCAATTCTACCAGAAAAAATGTTTCAAATAAATTAATAAATTTACCGAGTTGTTACGAAAGTTTTTTGTGCTAGAAAACAATGCCTAATAAAAAAACATTGTGATTCGCGGCCTTTTGAAACATTTCTGTAAAAAATGGACAGCAGTCGAAAAATTTATGCAGTGAAAGGCGAGCGGGTAGTAGGTTTAAATGTTTCAAACAGCCTTTAAGACTGGCCAACATCAGATCGTCCTTCGATGTCGATAATGAGGAATTGTTCGAATTCGTGAAGCGACCACTCGGGGATTACCTATACCATAGCAGGTCATCAAATGTAACGATGAATCTCCACCTCAGAAAACTGGATGTCCGGAAATCAGCTCCTCATTGGATGCGTGCAACCGAAAGATGACCGGATTTTGAAAAGAATAATTACAAATGGATATTTTTGAAAAATCCAAACAAGCATAAGCAGTGGGTACCATAAGGCCAACCAAAGCTTAGCCAAGATCAGTTCGGGAAAAAAGACATGCTTTACTTTTGATGAAACTTTGAAGATGTTTAGCATTTTAGCTTGTTCCAGAGCTGCTGACTCTGAACTTTTTACTGAACAGCTGGGCAGAGTTTATGAAGTCTTAAAAGCAAGCTACCGCTGTGTTTAATTAACTGCAATAAAGCTACTCTGCAACATTATAATGCTTCCCGCCCTCCTCATTGTTTGCGTTTGACTCAGGTGAAATTAGCAGTGCTGGAGGGAGTAAGCGTTTTGCCTAAAAACCCTAAGTTGCACCATCTGATTACAGTATGTTTCGGTCTAAGGCTCATTTTTTCAAAGGACGACCCTTTAGAAATTCTGAAGCAGTTCGATCAGGCTGCGAGGATTTTTCCGCCTGGAAATCAGTGGAAACGCGGAGTGGTACCACGACCAAACTGAAATGCTTACAAAAAAAATAAAAGCGTTTATGTATTTATTTAATTAAAACTATTTGTATGTACAAAAGCTTCGTAAGAAGCTGGTAAATATGTATAGGGGTGAGATTAACTCAGTGGTCTGATCTTTCCAGATTACTGAAAATTTTCCGGACCGTTTCCGAAAAAATTTTGAGAAAGTAGAAAACCCATTCTATAAGGCATTTCCGCACTTGCGCTCAACGGCTTTTCCACCTGTCTTGGTATATTATAGACATATATAATTGTCGTCTATATTATACATTTCAAAGAACAGCATTTTGCAGTATAACTGCAGGGGGATGCCTGAGGTGCCACTCCTCCCGTGATCCGCCAAAGTGCATTTTGGTATCAAACAGAAAAACCAATTCTGTAAAGTTGCACTTCCACTTAATCAGTTTAAACCCGTGCGGTGCTCTGAAACAATTTACTGGGAAGCCAGAGTTCCCACAAAAATCAATTCTCCGAGAAAAAAATGTTTAAAAAAAAAGTGATAGAGCTAATATCAAAGTTTCAGCTGCGTGCAATTCGCTAAAAATTGTTTTCCATATTCAGAGGGCCTCAAGTATTTCCGATGAATATGACTCAACACTGACGATCACAAAAGCTAAACTAACGGCGGAGAACACTTTTAGCGAGTGGTCTGTACCTGAATTTGTCTTACTGTACTGTGTGAACAAGATAGCTCAAACACAAAGAATCGATGGATGCACAAATTTTACATCCCCTGTAGCTACCACCAAAAAGTCCAACACCAAGATATTGGACAAATCCATCGGACTTGCAATTTACTGATTTTTTTATTTATTTTGCTTGTTAAAGAATGGGCTTCGATGCCGTTTTGGCCTTGGATTTTTTTTTTTAATATGAAATCAAAATTATTTGAAAACTGAGAGGAGTAAAAGAGAAATTTATAGTGAAGTAACACCTTCACACTGCACACTATCGGTAGGTGGATACAAAGCAGCTAAAGAAATAGTTATTACTTGATTTTCTCAAAAATGGCTATGATTTACTTAAACTAAGTGCATATATTTTTAGCACTCCAGACAATACATACGCGTTATCCACAAAGTGGATGGCTACATATTTATACGGAGGCTCATTTGTTCCAAATCAACCTACTGAGTGAATCTGCTACAGTGGTGCCTATGTTGGGAATTTCGAGGCCAAGTGAAAATAACCATATCAAAACGAGAATATATCTACAGGGCTAGCAGTCACATTAATTGCTTCCCGCGCTGCTATATTAGCCCTCTCCTCCAAGTGCCATTATGGTGGTACTTTAGATTTCACTCTTAAACTGTCATTTCAGCATACACACGTCCACCACCTACAGTAAATACAACTAAACATTCAGTAACAGGACCGAGTTTGAAGACAATATGTCATTAGGACTGTGAGATCTGCGCTAAGAGAAGATCAACAACTGGCTCCGCCATTCAAATTACTGAACAGCACGAAGGTGAGTCAGTTTTTATGTTGTCAAAGCAATGTATGTACTACAACAAAAGGGTTTAACGATATGGGCATTAAGCGATGCATATTTTAAGAATAAAAGAACTGGATTAATTCCACGAACATTTCAATTGCAATTAAGACTAATCTTAAAAGACTAGTCTCAGCTAAAATAAAGATATTATTTGTAAAATATATTGATGAGAACATCCTTTAGAAATCAATTAAATTTGAATAAGCACTTACAGGAAGTGAAGTGGAAGCACTCTGTAGAGAACTATCTGCAGGTTTCTTGTCAGATTTCTTCACAGTCCGTTTGGCTTTGTTTTCAAGAAAACGTTGTTTAAGTAACAGTGTATCCTGGACATTTTGCTCCACTACACCGTTAAATGAATGATCAAATCTTGGTACACAATCATTTTGATGCCTACGATAACTCTCAATTCGTCTACGTAACCTATCCACGACAGCCTGTTTCTTTGGAGGTAAGATTTCGGCTGGCCCTCCACCCATTTCACATTTTACCTGCCCGTCCGCCAGATCCGCCAATCTTATAAAAAATATATACGAATAAAAATCAAATAAAATAAATAACATTTAACATAATTCACAAAAAATAAAAATAAAAAATAATCCAGGAATTCATTCCTACAATACAGCCATATTTGCGAACAAAGCCGTTCTAGCATAACCTTACGTAATCATAACAGCATTACTGGTAGGTTGAATAAAATTAGTTGAAAAAAAAAAATTAATTGATTTCTAAAAACTTATTTAAATTAAATTGATCAACAATTTAATTTAAAAACGATATAATTATTTCTAAATAGATACAAATTATATGTTCAGCTAGAAAACAAAAGGCAGCCCCTTCCCACTAATCATTTCTTACAAAATTTTAATTGATAGCTCTTTTACTATTTTTATTATAATATAAATTTTATTATTATACTAGTTTATTAAAATAACTAAATTAAAACTATTGTGATTATTTAATTTGGAATTTATGTAAAATGTAAAAAAAAACCTTAATATTTATCGACCTATCTACATTTTTTTTTGAGGTCCCCTAAGTCAGGAAAAGTGATTTTTAAGCATTGGTCTGCGTGGAGGAGAGGTTAGTTTTAATAAAACTGAAAGTCGCCGAAACGTTTTTTTCTTCACAAATATTGAACTATCGATTTCATCTACAGTTTCTCTACAATTCAACAATATATCGATAGTCAGAGTGTGAAAGAACAGTTTCGCTAATTGTGTGACAGTGTGAGCTCTGGCTTAACAAACTGATGTCTCTCAGCTGACGCATATAAACAATGTGTTATATGGGAATGGAGTGAAATAAAGAAATTAAATATTTTTTTAAATTTAATTTATTTTATTATTTTTTTAAAAGATTATTAATGTTGACTGTTGAAAGTTAAGAATTTAAAACCAGTTTAAATGCGGTGAAGTAAATAAATGAAATTTATTCTAAACAAATTCTGTGAGTGCATATTTGTTAAAAGTGGATAGGAGAATGAGAGAATATTATGTCAATTTGTTGTTGACAGTTGGTCTCATTACATGGCCTATTTAACTCTTTTTGTTTTTTAATAAACTGTTTAATAAGACAAATTATATATGTCAGAAATTGTAAAATAGGAGAGAAAGAATGGGAGTATTTTCGCATAAGGATAAAGAAACCAGTATTTTGCCAGAAACAACAGTCATACATAATGGCACACAACCAATGCCAAATCAGGAAGCTTTCTGTAAGCTTATATTGTACATAGAAATTCCAAATTCTAGGTAAGCATTCTTTTTTATATAGTTTTTTGACAAGTATCAATTCTAGCAGTAGATTTGCTGCAGTGACTTGAGAGTAGCAGTTAAAAACTTTTTATTGAACTCTAAATTGATTTCTTTTATTAATTAATAAAACATTGAAGGAAGTTGTATTGCGTTGCATTTCATCCTTAGTTGCATAATAGAACCTTCATCTCCACTAATTCTTTACATACATCCATAACTTGACCAATTTAACAAATTTATAAAGTATATTTCTCTTTTTTCCTTGCAATTTTTTGTTGTTGTAATTTGATTAATTTTTCAGATTTTAAAGATATTGTTGCCTATAAAGTGCTCCAAATTCTATTGTTTCTTTCTTTTCTATTGTTTCAAATGTTTCTTTCTTTTCCTCAGCTTTTATGGTAAAAATAATGTTTTTAAAAAATTGGTCAGAAGGGTTCCTCGTAAATTAGCCAGAAATATTAGGGAATCTCAAAATATACCCACGACCTCCTGTGAAAAATTTGTGAACAATTCACCCTCACGATTAAAAGCAAGAATATCATTTCCAGTCTTGGGGAACTTCGAAATTCCTCATTTGACAAAAAACCTGTTTCATGTTTAGTTGACAGTTGATTTAATTGCATGGCCTAATTAACTCCTGCCTGCTCAATTGCCTTGAATACGCGGTATTTCTTGCACCTCCCAGTCTTACCACTCAACATTTTTTTCGGGATTCTTTCAGACTCCATTCTCGTACATGTCCCAGCCATCTCAGCCGGCTACCAAATTCTTTTTTCTTTCTTACCCTCATTTGACCGTTTTCCAAAAAAATGGACGTTAAACCTATAAACCTAAGAGTTTCCTTTCCTATATATTGAGAAGTCACCTTCTCTTATGATAACCCAGCGTACTAGTACCCTTGCACTTCTTGAGAGGTTCTGAAATTCAGGGACTTCTGAAATGCTAATAATCACTTGTCCTTGTGCCCTCTTGAATAAATTACCTATATTTTATACTGTTTCTGATATCATAAAAATGTGATGAATATACATCGTTTTCACATAATACTTTCTTTGTAAAGTTATAAAATAAATATATTCAAGTTTTAATTAATTTCTTAATAAAAATTATACACTTTTCTGAAATTAATAAACAATTTGTCAACAACTGTGAAGAGAGTGAAGGGATTAGCTTGGTGGTAGCGCGCTGGACTCCCACGCGGAGGTCTTGGGGTTGAGTCCAGCAGGCTGCCCTTAACATTTTCTCTTCCTTGAGCATCTACAGCTCACTTTCCGGCGCCAGTGACCATAGATGTTGACGCGCCTTAAATTAAAAAAAAAATTCAAATGACAGTATAAAAGTGATGGGCCATAGAGACAGCCCATTTATTATGACTTATTGTGAAAAGAAAAACATAGTTGCAGGAAATGCATTTCAAGTTGGGAAAATAAAGAGAATTTTTTGATTTTTTTCCCTCCCTGTAAGCTCAAAGATTCGTGCAGTCTTTCCGCGGGCTTCTATGGCAGACCCCATATTAAGATCCTCTAAGATGGAGAATGCAATCAAACAAACCGGTCAATATTAGATGCAGAGAACTTGAAAATTTGAAGTTAGACGGTATCATCAGGGTGACTTGCTATGAAACCTCCGTTTAGTATTTAATGACCTTATTCTCTGTCCGTTTCTCCTCTGTCTCAAACTTACATACTACTTCTGTTGCAGAGTTCAAGTATGGGACGTGGTCTTACTTCTACCCAATTTGTTTTTTTTAATATTTCTCGCTGTCAGATTTAATAGAGCTCGTCTTAAATTAAGAGCTACATCCAGTCCAATTTTCATGGCGTTCTACGGACTAGTGAGTAGCATATTTATATTATTAACAAAAATTTTCCTTAATTCACTTATTTCTTAGATGGATTTTTTTTTTTTGGTTTAGGTTGTTATGAATGTAATTATTAGCATAGTAAGATGCCTTGTATCGATGTGTGTAAACGCTACAGATATCGCTGGCAGTTACGTGGATACTATACTTTGGGTATCTGTACGATTTTTCCTTTTGTCCACAGAGATCAGTGTAGTAATATTTGGATTAGCTTTTGGTAAGTAGAATTTGGCTTTAGTCATTTAGTTCCATAAAAAAGGTGGAGATATGGTAACTTGCAGATAAAAATGAAGGTACATTTGCAATTTCAAGTACCATGGAAATGTATTGTCATCACTCATTTATGAGAATATATTACATATGCACATTTTGGCGCTAATAATCAGTAGTTATATCAAGTTTAATGAATCCCCTTAGCGACTTCATGGAGAAAAATCACAGAAAACTGAAAAAATTATTCAGTGAGGTCACACTTCCGGTCAACCGATTTTCGTCAAACTCAAATTTTTGGGCAACATGTTTAATTCTAATAATTGTTGTAGAATCATATTAGCACTTTAAAGGAATACGTAACCTCCCCCACTCAAAACTCTCCTAAAATGACCGGAAAAATCTTTCAGATAAAAGTTTAATATCATTATGTGTGTAGATACACTTATAAGCAAATCGTTGGGACCATTTTAGAAGAAATCGCAAAAAGTAAAAAATCCATTGTGTATCCACAAAATGGAACCGATGGAATGAGTTTGACGATTTTGCCAGGCCCCCTGGTAGAACTTAAACGAAATATCAAGTTTGAACTTTTTCCGTCTTTAGGTTTTTGAGTTATGCTGATCACATAAAGTACATACACACACAGACCAATTTCTAAAAACTCGATATCGAAAATTTTGATACAATTATAATAATTGCTGTTATAATAAGACAGAGCACATAATACTCAGAGCAAAATCAGTTCAGACACTTCTGTGTGAACATGTAGTAAATTGATTTTACTCATTTCAACTCTGTGTTAACACACTGTTTTATCAAGACATCCTGATGAAGGGCGAACACCCGAAACCGGTAGTTGACCACAAAATGAAGCAAGCTAAACACGGATAAAATCTCTGATAAATATCTTTGTTCTTAAAATTGGAATATAAGTTTATTTTGATGAGCAAATTACTGTAAATACATTTTTTTAGGGGGTTATCAGAGTGGGCGGCAGCACTCGAAGGTAAGTGTCTATGTTCCATCTAAAAGTGTATATTATTTGCTGCAGGCCATCTTGATTCTCGTAGCAGTATCAGACATGTATTACTGGCAACGTCGTTTATATCGTTAGCTTTTTCCTCATCGCAGGCTGCCCTTGAAGTATTATCGCCAGATGATAACTTCAGAGTTGCTAATTCAGATCTGACACTGTTTGGACATGGTGGCATGCTGTTTTGGTTTATATCTTCTGTTACGTTTACCACGGTTTGTATGCAAATTATTTACTTGATGCTAGAAACTGGCCTGTGCCAAAACCATTATATTTTGCACCTATTGGTTAGTCCTTAGTACTTATAAATTTATTTTGCAATTCAGTTAACGTTATTATCAAATTTGTCATTTTCAAAAACTTGAATTCAATTATTATTTTGAAAATCTAATAAGTTAGTCACCTCTCTATTGAAGATCACTAAAATCAACTATCAACAATTCTTCCTTCATTTCCAATACTGCTACTGAATTACTGGGTTCCTTTTTTCAGGTTTATTTATGCATACTAATACTGCCGTGGACCAGACTGAGGGAGAGACTAGCACTTCCAAGTAAGTCAGTTGGACACAATAAACTGGATACTTCTCTCACTGCAGTTAATAAATTGCCAAATTTCCTTCCAACTTGATATTATATCAATTTGTGTTAACATAGAGGTATCAATACATATACATATCCAGCAAGCAGCAAGTAATTACATTGGAATTCAGAAGAGAACGCCAATATGGCAATTATCATAGTTTGTCTTAATGCTGGTAAGAGGAAGTATTGCGATAGCGAATGCAAAAATTGAGTTTTCATCGGAAATTCGAAGTTTAGAAGTTACCAGACTCGAAAAAATCTGGTGTGAAACACTCACACCACTTTCTTTTATCCCACTAAATACAGTTAATATAAAACGAATTTTTTTTTTTTTAATTTCAAGTTTTGCTCATATGTCCTAACATAAAGATACAGGTTGTGGGGGGACAAGTGCCAGTCTACCACACAGATAGAATGATTACATTCTAGACAGCCAATAATATTGAACAAACATATATGAATTCTTACGTCTCAGATTCCTCGCAACAACATAAAAACATTTTTTCAAAAAAATGTTCCAAATGGGATGGTTACTGCACAGATCTGAACCTGCCACTTTTACTAATATATTTCCCATACAAATTGAATTTACGGTATTTTGGGGAATCTACGACGTTCAATGATTGTGCTTGTTCTTAATATTGTTGGCGCAGTCTTCTGGACTAGAGTGTAATCATTCTTGCAGGGTAGGTACATGTACTTTCACCACTGAATATATTTGTTAGGGCAAATTAAACAATTGCATATTTAAACTGTAGTGAGCAAAAGTCGTGGGAGTGTATCACTCCAGATTTTTGTAAATTATGAAATAAAAGTGATGATACATGCGATGTGAGTAAGGCTGTCACTTTGCCAAGTGTAATTATGTTTGCAGCGAAGAGGTCCTTCTACATGTACATCCTGATCCTGGTCTTACTGAACCTGGTGCAGTCAGTAGGCAGTGGCTTGCTCCTCTATTCGGTGGCCGAAGGTCTGTGCGTGGTGGACGTCACAACCTGCCTCTACTTCACCCTCTTCACCCCACTTGTTTACCACACATTCCTTAGTGAATTTTTTGGGTATGTAACATGTTCTATTTGGTTGGACAGTAAGAGAGAGTGAGGGTGCGCACAGGAAATTGAAACACTTCAATCCCTAAAATATGTCAGATGTGTGTTGTGAGTGGCTGCATAGCCAAATATTGCATATATTGTGTCTCTCTCTCCCTGGATGTCATGTGTGCCCAGAGCACTCTGTAAAGTGTACTCTGAGAGTGAGTGAATGTGATGTGAGC
This sequence comes from Triatoma infestans, assembly GCA_011037195.1. Classification (NCBI taxonomy): domain Eukaryota; kingdom Metazoa; phylum Arthropoda; class Insecta; order Hemiptera; family Reduviidae; genus Triatoma; species Triatoma infestans. Next base: position 22,642 of record JAAEAF010009133.1, read on the forward strand.
TAGAGTTTCGTATGGGTTGTTTAATCCAAGTAAACACTACCTCTTTTATAGTTGGAGGTCAGTGGGTGTTGTTCGTGCAGTAGCGCCATGTACAAGTGCCAGTCTACTTCTCCTGCGAGAATTTTTGTTAGTTAGAGTGATTCCAAAAAAATTTGCAATAACTGTCGTCACGGAAATGATGAAAGTCTTAAAAATCAGAAACACCTGATGGGAAGAACAAATTGATTAAACGCATTTTTAGGTTTCCGCGGCCATTTTCATGAAAAACCCTTGAGGAAACCCTTTTAGAAAAAAAAGGTTTTTTGCAAATCACTGAGGCGATCTCAACCCAGAAACTCAAGTTTTTTCAAATTTATTAAAATAAACTAACGTCTCAATATTGTACTATTGGTTCAGTGACCTCTGACTTTGTTACATGGAATTAAAGCTCTTTTCCCTATTTCATATCCATTGTTTACTTTAATATTTATTTCCTAATCTGGCAAATGAATTTGCAAAAGAATTCCTTAATAGAATAGCGGTGGTTTCCGTTTAATTTTTCTATGCGAGTTTAACTTCATCATTGCGCGGTCACAACTGCTTGAATATTTGATTCGGGCTAACGATCGGTGGTTTTAAACCAAGTTTTCTTTCTGAGGTGTTAGCCTCGAAATTAACCATGCGATAGACCTCTGGAACCTAGGTAAGTGAAAATCAGCTGAAAACTCTGAAACAGATCTTTATGGGCCTCTCAGACAACTTACATCCGATGATAGTATTTATGCCATGACAGTTTCCAGGCACCCATTCGTGAAAAGTCTTTAGCTGTATGAAGACTCCCACAACTGTGGGAGACTGTGACTCAGAAATACAGCCATTTTGAAATCTATTTCATGATCTCACCTCAAAGAAAAGATCCTTTGTTTAAACCGCATAGTCATTTGTGACGAAAAATGAATTAGGTACGATTAGATATGGACCGAGGTCGAGTAGGAGAGACAGTGGTTAGAAGCGCGCCCGTGGTGATGTGGGTTAGTTAGTTGAAGTAACATACTCAGAATATTTGATTTTTAATGATGTTTGATTCATGTCTGACTAGTTTCATGACTAGCTATATATTTCTGTTTGTGAACAGAGTATCGCAGCCCAGTATTATGTTCTCGTATAAGGCCCAGGTGGATGATGGAGTTGAAGACGACATTGTGTCATTGCCTCATCAACATTCCTTTTCTTCCTTGAAGACGGATTCTGACTATATCTACCAGGTTAGTCAAATTTTCTAATCCAATTATATTTGTTACGTTCTCTGAATAGGAAGTATTGCGAAGAAAAGGCTGATTAGTAGCGAAAAGGAGTACCACAAAAGGCACAGCCAGTTCGTCCCCGTACTTTTCATACAGCTAAAGGATTAGTCAGAAAGCAGAAGTATAAAAGCGCAAAAATAATGTATAGGCAGTTCAGGTGGATAAGGGAAACCGCGTACCACCCACTTTACCAACAAGAGACTCAGTAGCGTCTTTCAGAGCCTTGACTGTACATGACTACCTCAACTCCCATCTCCATCGGATAGAAGTTAGGGAAAACCCAACTTGTACTCTTTGTGGGCAAGTCCAGTGATTTTTTAGTATCTTGACACACATGTCCTAGCTAGAGGACATAAGATTTCCTTTTACTCCTGTCTGCGACAAATGGACGAAGATGTCAAGGATATACATATATGGCTGCTAGAGGCCGTATGGCAGCTTTGCCTTAAAAGAGCTGGAAGGTCGTCGTTTTTAGTTTAGATATTGAAGTCTGTTACAGTCCAAGTTTGAAGGACATTTGTCCATTACAACTAAGTAAAGTGCAGTAAGAGAAAGTCGTGTTGAATGTTTCATACCACATTTGTTTTCTTTAAATATATTAATTGAGTTAATATTTGAATTTCAGGGAAATAACGTGTACGACAGCACCCAGTTCGACAACAGAGCGATGGCCGACAACTCCTTGTCCTTGCAGAGCCCGGACAGCATCGCCGGCTACAGCCTAGACAGTCAAACCATAGATTTGCCAACCAATTGTAAATAAATACAGGTAATCTATTTATATTTTTTTTAAATACTCGTACATTTGACACTGATTGTAAACAGTTCTGTATGTAGAATATTATTGATTTCAGCAAGAATTTCCATTGTTTTGGTTGAAGGTGTTTAAGTTGGGCAGTGAGGCTGATCGTGGGCTCGCAGTTACTCATTCTACTTTGTGATTCTTTATCCTTTGTATTATTTGTTTTGTTTTCATCTTTACCATGACTTTTGCTTATTAGTTATTTATATTTTACGTTACAAAAAAAAAAATTGTAAATTATTTAAAAAAAAAAAAGAAGATATATTTAAGGTTGGAATTATTGTAAATATGATATACGTACTACGTTAATATAAGTACTGTATAAAACAAAATGCAAATTATAACCAAAGAGAGATTTATAGCGTATCGCCAAGCGTTTATTTTATTTTACTTTTGTTTTTGTATTTTTTGAGATTACTCTAATAAATTAGAGAAAAATGAAAAAAAAAGAAAAAAGAGAATGCTTACAAACTTTGACGTTAATTGCCAAAAATTTTGAACTTGGATTGATTTCATAAAAACTTTTGACTAATTTCCTGTAATTCCAATTCGAGTATTCTTTGGCGAATTTCCATCTTTCTTGTCTATTCCTATATTTCTTGCCTTAGAAACTTATGAAAAATATTTTGACTCTAAGACGAATTATGCTAATTGTGGGTCTACTTAAAGGGCATTGTAGGCTGAATAGGCACATGCACCAATTACTACTTGCAGATAACGCGGTATGCCGATTCTGCAAGGCCGAGGAGGAAACCCCGGTACACATCCTTTGTGAGTGTGTCGACCGATGAGGATAAGGTTTCTTCAACTGCGGTCATGTAACCCTGAAGCCAGACAGAGCAACTTTCAGCTTTGCTAGGCCTGATTAAGAGGGCGAAGGATGTGCCATAAGCCCAGGGGATCCACAACAGACCTCACAATGTAATGCGCAGTGGAATAAGGCTTTGCCCTCCCCTTTCTCAATCTAATCTAAGACGAATTATTGCGATCGTATAAATTCTGGTTTCACCGGAAATACATGTTTTCAGGTTCTGTGGGTACTTTCATATTATTAAATTGTTGAGCAACCCCAATTTCAATGTACATAGATTTCATGTCTTTTATTAATTTATTATTATTAACCATGTGGGAGCTACATCCTCAGTCAACAACCCAATTGACATCAAGTAAGAGGAAGTATTGTAATCGTGTCAAATTTTCGATATCGAGTTTTCATGGGAAATATCCGTTTTGAGGTCCCCTGAGGACAGTCAGCTAGGTACCCTACGATACCCTGATGGTTCCTTTACAGGGGGGAAGGGGAGACATTGCAGCTTTTGCTTGATACTCACTTCCCGGACAAAATGCTGCTTCATCTTTGGTGGGCGGAAGGAGATTGTATCCTGATGATGTATCCACCTTAGATGAGGTAGTCACGCATGATAGAGTAATTTGGGCAGTACAAAGTTTCTCACCTTTCAAGTCACCTGGACCGGACGGGATTTATCCGTCTGCTGCAAAATGGTGGGTACGTACTGATGACTATTGTTAAGAATTTTTAAAGGATGTTTGATGTTTGGTTATGTACCAACACTATGGAGAGATGTAAGGGTAGTCTTTATTCCCAAGCCGGGAAGAAGCGACTACTCTGACCCCAAGGCATTTAGACCCATTAGTCTTATGTCTATTCTCTTGAAAACTCTGGAAAGGTTGGTGGATAGGAATATTACTGATGGCCCATTAAGGAATCATCCACTCCATCCTAACCAACATGCTTATATTGTGGGTAAGTCGACAGAGACTGCATTACATTGTCTCGTCGAAAGGATAGAATCTGCTCTGGAGATAAAAGAATATGCCCTAGGGTGTTTCTTTGATGTTGAGGGGGCATTTGACAGAGTATCGTTTGATGCTCTCGAAGATGCCTTGGTACGAAAAGGTATACATCCCGTCTTAATCAATTGGATAGGTTCTATCTTAGGAGTAGGGTTATACAGGCTTCCCTTGGCGGACGCACCATGATAGTACAAGCGGGGAGAGGGTGCCCTCAAGGGGGTTGTCTCTCACCAAAGTTGTGGTGCGTCGTCATGGATGAACTTTTGGATAGGATGAATTCATCGGGATTTTATGTGCAAGCATATGCCGATGATGGTGTTATTTTACTTGTTTAGGGCGCTGTCTGTTCCACTAATTTCGACTTATACAAGAGCCCTTAACAGGTATATTGTTGGCCACATGATAAAAGTATTTTCATTAGTCCTAATAAGGACCCAGGCATTCTATTTGACTCATGGAAGGAAGATACGTGGGTTTTTTAAACCCCCATCCCAGTTTATATTAGGCACTTTCATACAGTTAGTAAATCAGTGAAGTGGGCTTTGGATAGCGTAGGGTTTGCCCTCCCCTTTCGCGATAATAATAATAAGGTAGAATAGTTGAAGTTCCGTGGAGTAGTTCTCGACAGTAATTGAACGGGTCGAACATGTTACCGACACAGCACAAAAGGCAGTAATTTCCTTTTGGCTAATGTTCGACGAGTTGTAGGTAAGAACTGGGGGATCACTCCCAAGATGATGTTCTCGATTTATTGTATGGTCATTAAACCTAGGTTGGTATATGTGGCTTTGGTGTGGTGGCATCGCATTGAAACACGATCTGCTAGACAGCTGCTGGAAGATATCCAACCTTGGCTTGTCTGGCGGTGACTGGTGCGTTTCGGATTACACCGAGCGCATCTATGGAGACTGTTAGGAATTCCACCTCTCTTTGTGGAGGTGAAAAACCAGGCAATGAAAGCGTTATGGAATTAAACAGGCAGATTTTTGGCAGGGTAAGCGATTTCATTCTATACCCATTTAATCGCGAGAATGCTTTTAAGGATCCCATTACAGGTTTCCCTTCGGATAGTTGTGAAGACTTTTGTCTTTGGTCATTCCTACAGGGTTAGGTTGCCTTCTAGCGAAGATTGGTTAACACTCAGTCCGTGTGGGGTGATTCCTGAGAATTATCTCCGATGCTACACGGACGGTTCCAGAATGGATAGTAGGTCTGGGGCTGCCGTCTATTTTGAGACTGGACACCTATAGAATAGGTACACCTATTTACAATTTCAAGAACGCTATTGTTTAAAAATATCTTAGTGAATTTCTTCGGGCGAGAACTTTTAGAGAAATGTACTAATTTAGTTTTTGAGGTATTAACAACTAGATGATTTAATCTGCAGTACTCTTCTAATATTAAAAGCTTTTCTTTGACATCAATTATGGAATTTGCAAGGGTAACGAACAATATCATCTTCATAACATAAGAAAAAATTCTTGTAATCAGCTAATTTAATAGAGGTGGCTCCTTTCTGTATACAGAACCTAACCAAAACTGAAATGAATGAATATAAATATGTTGAAAAGGAAAGGGGAAAGAGGTTCCCTCTGTAAAACGCCTCTGGTAAGTGATATATCCTCAGTACCTCCGTTCCCGCTAGGATACTTACCTTAGCGTTATCACACATTGATTTAATGATATTTATTTTCTAACTTAATCCTATTTTCATAAGTTTTTCATACAATAATAAGGAATGAGAGACTGAGTCAAATGCTCCTTTCAAATCTACAAATGTCCCAAATATGGGACCAAATGAGCAATTTAATATTAATTATAGAAGACAAAATGTAAAGATTATCCTGACCTCTCTCCCAGGTCTAAAACGTGATTGCTCTTCAGTTATCATAGTATACATTTCAGCCCAGATATTTAGTCTATTGTGTAAGATCGAGGTAAAAATTTTAGGTACACTACTGAGAAGAGCAATTACCTCTGTAATTTGATGGATCACTAAGAGAGCCTTTTTTGTGTAACATTTTACGGTTTATCTGGGATTAAGAGAACGGGGTTTTTTCCTGTGCGAAGACTGTGTTGTATAAATGGTCTATGTGTGTGTGTTTATGTGAACAGCATAGCTCAAAAATGCAAAATCAAACTTGATACTCCGTTTGGGTATCACCATGGGATCCGACAGTACGTTATTTGTCAAAATTCCTCAACCGGAAGTACCACTTTCCTGATTTTTTTTTCACGTTTTAACAATTTTCTTGAAAATGGCTCCAATGATTTTCTTTAAACTATGTATGTGAACTACACATATAATGACCTACAACTTTTATTTTAAACATTTGTCCGGGTAAACTCATTTAACCGGGCTTTTGGGGGAGAGTAGGCTTATGTTTGCGTCTAAAGTGCTATCTTGATTATAAATAGATTGCCAAAATTCCGAGTTTCATGATAATTAATAAACCGAAAGTGTGCTTTTACTAAACAGTTTTTCAGTTTTTGTGATTTTCTACATAAAAACACCGGCGAATTTCATTAAATTTGCTATACTAACTATAAAGTTTGTCAATTACAATTTTGAAAACTGGTGTAAGAGAAAGTTGTGTGAGTGTTTCACACCAGATTTTTTTTTGTTATGGGTGTGCGTGAAGGAAAAAGCTTCAAGTCGTCAATCTTCGAATTCGCCTGTTTTAGAATGCTGATCGGCCACGATTACCTCTTGGAAAACACCTGCATCGCATTCGGATATGGGGAAAACCCTTAACAGCGCTTCATGGGTCTTTGGAGATGTAAGTTGAGAACTTACCGTTGTTGAGACTCTTGTCCTGATGAGAGCATTTGTACTGAAAGTTGTACTGGAATGAAAGGGCGCCGGCAATGCCTAAGTGAAAAAAAAATGTAGCCACACACACGGACACACAAAACGAGTGGTAGCACTAGACAGGGCTTCTTTTTAAGTTTTGCTATTAAACTGTCCTTATTGTCCAAGTGTTGTTACTAACCAGATAATCCTGGCAGAATAGACCCTGGCACAGTTGCACTCAGTTTTTACAGGAGGTGAGGCATCAACAGCTCAAGTAAAATAAATTATAATTTATCAAAATACATTTATTTTTTTAAAAGGAAAGAGGAGATTCTTACAAGTATCATTTATTATAAAGGACTCTTTTTACATAAGCTTAAGCGAATTAATTTTCTTTTTTCATAATTAAAATAGACTAATTAGTTACTTTCATTTATATTACATTTCTGCATGTATTTACAATATAAAATATATATTCTAAATATAAGATCATAAAAAAAAGGATCAGTGTTTTTATTTTATAATTACTAAAAACGAATTCTTTATAAAAAATTAGTAGCTAAAACCATTAGCCTAAAAATGATCACGTACGGATCTAACTTTATTAGTAATAAAACCGGTAATATATTAAATTAAATAATGGTGAAAATCCCTTAAACTAATTTATCTTCTCGCCAACAAATTACAATAACTTTCAATTCTACAAAATTTGTTGAGTGCTGTTCACCTGTACCAACAAACAAATTACATTAACATGGAGTTTAGCGTATTGAACATGTAATACAATCAGTTCTTTGGAATCTCGTTTGGGCCAGCGCAGCTATTGTCCACGCGTATACTGCAGTAGCTTGCAGCCTGACCAACACCTGACTAATAATGCTTTGAAACATTCACACCTCTTTCTCTTACTGCAATTATTACCAAGTAATTGACAAGATCTTTAAAACTGCAGTGTTTGCTAAACGTTAGTTGGCTTGCCATCTACAGGTCTCCTAAAGTCCATTTGCCGGAAAAAGGTTTAAAAATTAAATTTTGAAACGTTTTTATCTATGTAGTTTCAAGAAAATCATTGCAGCTGTTTTCGAGAAAATGGGGACAAGTGAAAAAAAAATCATTTGGCACTTCCAGTTGATAAATTTTGCCCGAAATGTGTTAGGTTGCGGTGGTAGTACCTAGACGGAATACCAAGTTTGGCTACCTGCGATTTTCCTTTTTGAGATATTTTGTTCAGAAACACCACAGACCATTTGGATAAAAATATTTTTTTCTGTCCTTTTAATTGCAGCGAGAGAAAGTAAAATTAAAAAAAAAATGCATTTAAATAATCTGGTGTAACCGGCAACTACTACAATGATAAATGCGCACATTTTCTTCAAACCTAGAATTTTTAGGAATGTTTAGTAAACTCACTACCCCGGACATTAGACTTGATTGTTAGAAGAAGACAGGACTAACCAATATCTAACAACCACCAGGTAGCCATCACGCACAACAAAAATTGAAACGACAGTTTAGAGTTGTTATACTATCTTTCAGGCTTCCGCGGCCATTGTTAAGCCAAACCTCAGGTCTTCGGGTTGAGAACACATCAGTGGTTTGTTATATATCGACATTGCAACAGGCGGGGTTGAAAATTGCATAAATGGGGATAATAGATTCCGTCTAGGCAGTATTTGGCTGCCCCTACTCAGAAGAAAAAATAACGGTTTTCCAGGGAAAAAACAATGCAGGATGGAGGAAGACTTTTCTTGTCATCTATCAGACAATCATATGCTTGGGAGGGTGACAATTAGGCCCCGCTTACCCTACAACCATTCACGTGTTAAGATGGCGAGACCTCGCCCCAATTCCTCATTTTTTTAACTATCCAGCCAGATTGTTGCCAGTGTTGGTCTAATAATCGAGACAGCCCTACCTTATGGTAATAAGGGCGAATCATGTCCGAAGATTAAAGTATTTTGCAGTGTTTTGGTTAAGTTAATGAAAACTTAATTTCCAAAATTTGACCCGATTGCAATAAGAGAAACATATAAATTCTATACGTTGTTAGTCACAGTGCTAAAGTTTTAAACTCCGGGGTTTTCCAGAGTTAACTGTACCGCCAAGCAACGCAACTAAGAACTGTGATATCTCAGCTGGAATTTCAAGCTTGAGCAATAGAAAATTGTTTATGAAAGAATATGGTACCCAAACAAGATTCAAGAAATTGTAAAAAATAAACACTGCTTTATAAAATTCAGATACTTACTGAATTAGAACAGCAGAATTCATTCGTTCCTGGTGCTCAATTTCTGTAACCGTTCTCGAATTGACTGCAAACTTGAATCACAGACTGGTTCATTTTCGGCATGTTGCTAAAAAAGATGGCAAAGTGAAATTAAGAAATAAAGTCAAATTTAATAAAAACTGTTGCGAATTCTTGCAGGTTTTTTGGGAAAGGGAATTCAAGTGACGCGGGTGAAGCCACTATCTGATAGTCACGTTAGGAGGCAGACTGGACAAAATACTTAAATCAAATATGAAAATATTTTCCTAAACAGCAAAGCACTGATTTCAAACTGAATTGAAAATTGTGAAAACTCAAAAAAAAAAAAAAAATCAATAAAGCTTCAACTTCCGGTTGAAGGATTCGGACGAAACGTTATTGCCAGATGCAGGGTGGTACTTAATGGAACTGAAGTTTGCTCTTGCTGTAATTTTTCGTTTTTGAGAAATTTTGTCCACAAAGACGCAATCCGACCAATCTAAAACAATTTTATCGTACTTAGTGGAAGCTCGAAACATGGATTTCCGATGAAAACTTTTGTAACTAAGATGAACTTAGCGAACTTGCGGTGACTGTGTCCAACACCTCCGTTCTGAAACATCTTGCTGGCGTGTGTATTAAGTAAAAACACTAAATTAAAACCTTACTGCTAGATCAACTTTTCTATCCTTATCCGCGCAAAGTTCATCAAGCGAGCGTGGATCAATGGGAAGACCAGCTTGTTCTTTCAAAACCTGCAATCTAGACCATAAGCGTTCAGCTTCTTTACGGAAATATTTACTGGACCCTTCTTGATTATCCTCTTCACCAGTCAAGTTGACGCCTAAACTGTCACGATCTCCTGACAAAACAGGTTCAAAATTATCTTCTCTCTAAATTTCAAGCTTAAATTTAGTTGTGGTACACTCACCTCTGACATGTGGCGAAGAAGGAAGAGGCAGCTCTGTGCAATTCTGACTGATCTTCTTGCCCCCTTGGTGTGGTACTTGTTCTTCCTGTTCCAAAGCTGCTAAACCTTTCTCTATGTATTGTTGAAACAATGGCGTGGTTCTTGAGAGAAATGGTGCAATATCAGCTTCAGGATGAGCTTTTTTAAAGGCAAACAACTTTTTCAAACCCTATTTCGTGGCACAAAGAACAATTTTTGAAGTGAATCCTAATTGAAATAAAAACATCCTAGATTGCAATATGAAATACTCAAAAGTAAAAACTTGCCTCTGACGTTTCCAACGTATCACCGATCAGTGAGAATATCTCTGCGAGTTGATCGCGGATTTCTTTAGTCAATTTAGGCAGAGGCATCAGGCTTGCCTCGCCGGACTGGTCATGCGAACCGTCCTTATCTTTATGACCTGAATGTGATTCCCCGGTATTGCTGGTCTCTAAATGCTGAAACAAATCAATCATTCAGTTATGAGGAAGTGTTGCAACTTGGGAAAACCACGTTGAATATTTCACATTGAGTTCAAAAAATTACAGCGGAGAAGAGAAAAACCTCGAATCGATCGAAGCGATGAATTTTTACCCCGTTGTTGAAGCTCTTTTGCCTTACACACGCAAACCACACAGCATTTTTACCAGTAACACTTACCCTAACTAATTTCTTAATGTATATATACAATTCGCTATCGTCGCTAATTTCCGACATACTGCTGGCAACTTCTTGCATTCTCATTCCTCTAACTTTGACCATTGTGTGCAAGACAGTCTTCACAGTTCTTAATGGCACATCATTCGCCTGGGTTTTCCACCAAGCCGATGGATAATCCTGACAGTAAAAAAACAATAATTATATGACAAAAAAAAAAATAATTCAGCAAATTTATTAAAAAAATATTTACTCTAAAGAATGTGTTGACTCGAGAAAGGATGCGGACATACTCCAATTTTGAATCCCATTTTGTCTGAGATCGATTCAGTTTCCACAAACATTTGGCTATTAAATCTTTGTACATATCAGATGCCATTGTATTATTTATTGAGTTGTACAGTAAATTAATTAGAGCGCTGCAAATACAAAAAAGTGGTATTAAACACTCACACGACTTTCTCTTACTGCTGGTAATGCAATTGTATTAAAATGACAAATTTTACTCATTTGTCCTAACATAAATATAGAGGTGGTGGGGAGCAAGTACCTTCACAGGCAGGTAGTACAAGTAATTACATTGCAGCGTAGAAGAGAACGCCAATAACATTGAACAAACATTTGAAAGTTAACGACGCAGATTCCTCTCACTACCTAAAATATTATTTTCGAAAAAATTTTATGAAAAATGTTTTTGAGATATTTTGTTCACACGCACACAGAGATCATTGGTTAAAACATCTGTTTGTACCCAGGGGATCTCAAAGCATGTACTCCCGGTTTAAACTCAATTAAAAAATTTTTGACACGATCGCAATACTAGGGGGATTAAAAGAAAATAAAAAATATTGAGTAAGGAGCACATCTCTGATTTCTTTCAGCATGCGCCTCCAACACCTCATGTCCTTTCTTTAAAGCAGTTCTCTTGTAGCTAAATGAAAAAAGATTCTACATTCCCATATCAATAATTTCTTTTACTGGAGATTTATACATTACCAGAGAATGTTGGTCTTGTCTGATTGGTCCAAGAAGCGGAATACCAAAGAGTTAATCGTCCGCACGAACATTTCCCGTCTGTCCAAACCTTGCAATCGACGTTCAGCTAATAGAATTATCAAGCGATCTAATAGTTTATATAGGGTATTTTCTGTAATTTCAGCGCACATTTCTGAATAATTGGTAACCTAAAAACACATAACAACTAATATAAACTAAACATATAATAACTAATTAGGCAGTTATTAAATTTTGCTAAAATCTAAAATGTCTGATCTTTTAGGTTTCCGATAAAATGTGTGTCACATCTATTCTCACTACTACACAAGAGCCAACTTTTCAACAAAGCCAACTCACACGGCTTTCTCTTCCAATTTTTACAGCATTTCTAAAGATAAATTTCTCTTTAAAAAGCAGAAATTTTTAATAAAACTCAATTCCCATATTCCCCCACCAGATGATATGTTGTCCAGAAACGATATTATAGAGCAAAGGCATAGTCACCTCTCTAGAAGCACTTTAGAGATTTTTACATGTATACCAAGTATACCAAATTTAAGAAACTCTTTGGAGCTGTTTCCAAGAGAATCTCGAAAAACTGGAATATTCATTTTGTAAAGTCGCACTTCTAATGTATCGATTTTCTTCAAATTTGATATTGATTTACACGATTCTCCTCTGAATAACTTAGTTTTACAAAAGCGTGCAGTATTCTCAATAGACTGTACAGGGAAGCCAGTTATGGCACTCTACACTCTAACTCAAAGATCCCTGCGGAAACCCTAACATCACTTTCCCACTAACATCACTTTCACCCTAAGTGTGTGTAGGGTGTATGCAAAGTTTAAAAAAAATTTTAAGTTGAAAATTTAGAACAAACAAAAAAATTGGTAAAGTTGCCATTCCGGTTGACGGATTTTTATCGAATGCTTCATGTCGGATTCGATAGTGATACCTAAATGGAATATTTAGTTTGAGCTTCCTGCGATTATTCGTTTTTGAGACATTTTGTTCCAGGTCCGCTAACTGCAGCTTTCAATGTTTTTTTTTACAATGCTGGAACAACATGGCTTGATCCCTCAATAAGTAAAAAGTTTTTATAACAAGCCTGTACCATTTAGTAAGACACCAGTCAACAAATGTCCGTTTGCAATATTTTGCTTTGTTGGCCAGAAATAAATAAAATTCACAAGATAATCTAATTAAACATATAGACTCACCCTCATTAATACAGAGAAATTTGTCTTATAACAGGTGACTACATCTGGCAGAGAACTCTGGTTCAGAATCTCGAGTTGATGTACCAACTGCTTGATCAGAAAATCAATAAATCCCACTAGATGTGTTCTCTAAAAAAACAGAAGAAAAGAACTCAAGTAATTTCTTGATAGGAAAATGTTAGGTTGGTAATTAGTTCTGTCCGATCGTTATGGCTAGTTCAAGATTTATGTTATATTCATTCACTTACATAGAGTTTGTGCTCTTTCAGCTTTTAATACTGCTTGCAATCTCAATTTATATCAAACAACAGTCAAGTAATAACAATGCAAATTTTTTTTAATTTAAAGTGCTTCAACATCAATGGTAATTAGCGCCCGGAGCCTTCTCAGTGCACTGCCGGCTTCCGGACAGGTTCTCTCGCTACAGACAACACTGTCCATCACCGAACAGTGAGCTGTAGACGCTCCTAGGAAGAAAAAAATCTAAGGGTAGCACTGAACTCGAACCCGAGACCGATCCGCGTGGGAGTCCAACGCGCTAACCACTTAGCTAATCCCTCCCCTACGATGCAAATGACAAAAGAATTGTTAGGCACTGCATGCTTAATGAGTTTCTTCGTGGCAGCAATGCAGTGAATCTAAAATAAACAATGGTTTCAATTTCGAAAATGAGATTTTAGTTTCTCTGACAGGCTTCTGTTGATAAGTCCATACTCCTAGCCAATGTTCTGAAACAAATAGTGGAAAAAGACCGTCTTCCAAGTAACAGGGAGTTGACAGAAATGATTCGGTTGTTCCAATGTGAAAACCATCTTCAGGCAAATGGAGATTGGGAGTTTGGCAGTTTGATTTGCTCATGAACATTTCGCCACAGAACAAGCAGCAGCGAAGTTCCGTTTGTTCTGCGCTATCTGAGTAATAAACCATGATTTCCGAACACATTTCGAGGGCGAAAAATGGGTCCTCTTTGAGAACAAGGACAGGAAAGAAAGATCAGTAGTTAGACTCCGGGGATAACCTAATTCCCACAGGAATGCCAGGCCTTCACCCCAAGAAGCGTAGTCTATTCCTCTTGAGGATAAACTGGACGCAACTACAAACTGCGTGAATTTTCCCCTGGAAGTTGATAGGAAATTTGCCCATTGTGTCTTTCCAGTATCAGAATTTTTCTCGATCCATCCTTGTATACTCTCAATGGCATGTCTTCAATACCATACAGAACGGATTCATTGCTCCACTCCTTTGTATTTCCCAGTCTCCTGTAGAATTTTTTCAAGTTGTATTTTTTAGCCAACTCATCCCCTAGCTCCAGACGGGGGTCGGCTGACACCTCGACATCAGTGCACCACCTTTCCCTTCCAATAATACTTCCTCTAGCCACTCCAGTGCCCTTTGCCATCCTTTCG
>JAAEAF010009134.1:0-14713 GCA_011037195.1 Triatoma infestans
GCAATTATTTTATTTATTTTTTTTTTTTTTTTTTTAGTTAGGGGAGAGGGTCATCAAAATATTATTTTCCTTAGAAACTTAGTATAAGTTCTGTGTGGTAAGAGAAATGAACATATCTGATACGAGTGTTGTACTTTCTCTTTTAGAAGAAAAAATTAAACTTTTTTATAAAACTGTCGGAGAACCTTTTCTTCCTTACAAGTTTACTTAACTTCTTCCATTTGAGACACAACTACTTATTCCTTACCGTCGTGAAGATGGAATGTATCTACACTATATGATAACATGGCACATTATTATGTAGTCAAACGTCACACTTCCTCAAGAACCAATCTAAAAATCACGAGGGGAAAAAAAAATTGATTTCCATACTTTAGATTCTTTAATGCTTGTATGCGGTAAAAAAAAAATCTGGTGTGAAACACTCACACAACTTTCTCTTACTCCAGTACTCAAAATTATAATTGACAAATTTTATAGTTAGTGTACCAAATTTAATGAAATTCGTCGAAAAGTGAAAACACTGTCCAGTAAAACTGTCCGGTTTACTAATTTTTCCTTGAAACTCGAATTGTTTGGGTCATTATATTTCTTATTTATTTTTCATTGGATGACAGAATTGTATAATCAACTGTGATAGCAATTTAAAGAAAAACATAACCCCCCTCCCCCAAAAGTCCCCTTAAATGAATTTATCAGGGGAAAAGTTTCAAATAAAAGTTGTAGCTCTTTATATGTATAGTTAACAACGCTGGTTTAAAGAAAATCGTTGGAGCCATTTTTCGAGAAAATACCAGAAAACTGAAAATTATATTTCAGTAAAAACGCACTTCCGGTTATCTATTTTTTATCAAACTCGGAATTTCAACAACATATTTAATTCTAATTAACATTATTTAGATGACAGCATTGTCTAATATACTGAAACAGCAGTTAAGATGAAAACCTAACCCGACCCCTCCCCCAGAAGTGCCCTTAAATGAATTTTACTGGAGAAATGTTTCAAATAAAAGTTGTAGCTCTTTGTATGTGTAGTTGATATAGCAAGTTTAAAGAAAATCTACGGAGCCATTTTGGAGAAAATTGCAAAAACGTAAAAAAAAAAAACTTGTAAAGTGGTACTTCCGGTGAGGAATATTGACACATAACGCACCGTCAGATCCCATGGTGATACCTAAACGTAATATCAAGTTTGAACTTTCTACGATTTTTCGTTTTTGAGCTATGCTGTTCACACACTCACACACACAGACCATTCGCTAAAAAACCACTTTTTTTGGACTCAGGGGACCTCAAAACGGATATTTCCGGTGAAAACTCGATATCGAAAATTTGACACGATTACAATACTTCCTCTTACTAGGAGTAAGAGAAAGTAAAAATCTAGTGAACCTGAATTTCTCTGATTGCAGTTTACATACTAGTTATTACAAATTTGCTTCAAATTTGGAAGTTTTGCTACATTTAAACGGCCTCAACTTTATATATAAAACCTATATGGCGCAACAGTCCATGTTGGGCCAAGGCTTGCCAGACGGTGATTTGAATAGGAGGGGGTATGGTAATCACGCCGTAGTTCCCACGCCGTTTTAGTTCCAGCCTTCGCTACCTAGGGCGCTACTAACTGTAGCTTCTTACTTTTTATCACGATGCATCCTGATAGTGACAAATAACAATCATCCTATGACAATCCACACAGACTTTGTGTTATCACACTGTCTGACAAAACGCATCCTGATGATTGATGGGCGAACGCCCGAAACCGGTCGATGACCACAAAGTGAAGCAGGCTACACGGAAAAATGTCTATGATGCTTCCACCTCTGCGGAAACAACCGACTTTGCCCAACGGGAACGAATCCTGAATTCTCGCACAAAAGGCGAGTGCGCTAGCATTAGACCAACGCGTGAGGGACAAACTTTGTATAAGTATAGAAAAAATGTGATGTTTATTGTACACAAAAAAAAAAAAAAAAAAAATACAAGCTGTATATAGGGTGACCAGAGTTATATGCTCCACCCACTTTTTTTTTAAACGGCGGGAAATTTCGAAAAAATAGAAAACACGTATTTAATCATTTTTAGTCTAGTTTATTTTCAGTGATTGAACCATTTTTTTATACCCCAATATCCCGAGATACAGCATCCAACTTTTTTTTTTCAAATGGAACATTATATTTTTTTTTGCATATTTTTATAGTAATTGAGCCTCTAAAAAAAAAAAAAAAAAAAAATTTAAAATCGGTTAGGTTTTTCAAAAGTTATGGTAATTTAAAATATGAAAAACAAATTTCAGTTTAATGTCAAAATTACCTTATTTTTTCTTTAAAGAAGCTCTTCAAACTGGGCACCATCAACGGATAGGCAAGCCAAAGCTCTGGACTCCCACGCTCTGTTTGTAGCAGCACTTAGGTGGCAAAGTCAACATCTAGGCAGGCTAGAGTTATTCGACGTTCCATATCTTCGACTGAAGTCATGGGATTAAGGTTACTGTACACTTTATTTTTTAGATATCCCCACAAAAAATGCACAATTTTATGGACTGATGAATCAAAGTTTACCAACAATGGCCTTCTTAATCGTTGGAACTTTAGAATATGGGCAGAAGAAAATCCACAAGTTACCTTCGCCACACGCCATTAGGTTGTTTTTTCTACAAATGTTTGGTGTGGAGTTTGAGGAAACCAACTAATCGGCCCATACTTCTACAGAGGGAACTTAACTGGTGAAAGGTATCTAACTTTTTTAAGAGACATTTTGCCAGTTTTGCTTGAAGATGTTCCTCTAAAACGTCGGTTAGATATGTATTTTCAACAAGATGGTTGCCCGGCACATAATGCGAGAGTTGTTCGACGTTACCTGGACAGAAATTTCCACGAAAAGTGGTTAGGAACTCATGGTCCGATCCAATGGCCACCTCGACCTCCGGACTTAACCCCAATGGACTATTTTTTGTGGGGATATCTAAAAAATAAAGCGTACAGTAACCTTAATCCCGTGGCTTCAGCCGAAGATATGGAACGTCGAATAACTCTAGCCTGCCTAGATATTGACTTTGCCACCTAAGTGCTGCTACAAACAGAGCGTGGGAGTCCAGAGCTTTGGCTTGCCTATCCGTTGATGGTGCCCAGTTTGAAGAGCTTCTTAAAGAAAAAATAAGGTAATTTTGACATTAAACTGAAATTTGTTTTTCATATTTTAAATTACCATAACTTTTGAAAAACCTAACCGATTTAAAATTTTTTTTTTTAGAGGCTCAATTACTATAAAAATATGCAAAAAAAAATATAATGTTCCATTTGAAAAAAAAAAGTTGGATGCTGTATCTCGGGATATTGGGGTATAAAAAAATGGATCAATCACTGAAAATAAACTAGACTAAAAATGATTAAATACGTGTTTTCTATTTTTTCGAAATTTGCCGCCGTTAAAAAAAAAAGTGGGTGGAGCATATAACTCTGGTCACCCTGTATAAAAGCTAGCTCTAAGGTAAAAATGGTGTAAAGATGCAGTCACTAGAGGAAATCAGCACCAGTAGAATATAAGAAGCAACGAAAACATTCACTTACCTGTGGACAAGGTTAAAGAAAACAGAAATGCTATCGAATGTTGCTTTAATAAAATATTTAATAAAATCCCAATGAATTATAAGACAGTTGGAATTAAGAAAATTCGAGAAAATTAAAAAAAAAAAAATGGTTATAACCAATTGGTTTTATTGCGTAAAAGAAATCATCGATGTAAACTGGTGTACTGACGACTTCGAACTAAAGTAAATAGTTATTAGTTACTATTAAGATATTTGTTGGTGTTTAAAGTTCAGTGTTATACCACAGTCATTTATATCTACCTTGTTTATATTATAATGTATTGTTGTTGATGTTCCTTTTGTATTTTTATATGTTCAGGCAAATAAAAAAAATAAACAATCAACTTAAGACAGTGATCTGTGACAGTCTGTCGAAATGAGAATTACAACATTATAATTACAACATTATTACAATTACATTATTATAAAACATTTTATAAAAATAATAGTAATAATAATGATAATAATTAACTATAAAATTATAATAAAGTAGAGTAAATTTGTGGATTTAAGTATGTAATGAAAATTTGGATGTGTTGAGTTATTGTAGTTTGTAGTGGCTTGAGCGTTTTTGTAAAGGGGGCTTGTGAGTATATATGTTTAAGAGAGTGAAGTATCAAAAATAAGAAAGTAGTCACCACTGCTAACAATAAATATATTCTATTAAAATAATAACCACAAGTTATTTGCAAAGTAATTATTAACTTATTAATATGCACTGATGCTAAGAGAGCGAAAAACAAGTGTACTGCTTCGGTGTCTGCAATGGGCTGTCTTGAAGGAATCAGAATGCAGACTCTCTTGAAGGAATGCCCTCTCTAACGGGGGATTTTCTCTTACAAAACAGTTGGCCAAGTGGCATTGTTATTTTCCTAACTGATTCCTATGCTTTTGTCTCTTTAGCAAGAATGACCTTAAATTATAGTACCTGACACTTTTCACTGCACTAAGATACATTTAAAATATTAACAAAATTCTATTTTTCAAAACTATAAAATATTTTAAACTATTTTTCAAAACTATTATTTTCTTTCATTTCTTTCTTCCACTACAGTAAATAAACAATTCCAATATAAACAAGATATTTTTAATGTTATAATATCAAGAAAAAAGTGGGAAGAGATAATTAGCTCAGTGTTGCGCTGGACTAGCAACACAGAGGTCCCGGATTCGAGTCCAGCAGTGCTGCCCTTAGATTTTTCTCTTCCTAGCAGCCTTCACAACTCATTGAATGATTGACGGTGTTATCTGTAACGTGAGAACACTGTCCGGAAACAGGCAGTGCACTTTAGAAAGCTGCAGGCACCAATGACCATAGTTAAAATATTGGTGTTATTTAGGGATTACCTATTCACTCTGATCTAAATACTGAAAGCCGTTTATTAGAATATATTGCAAAAACTGTTACTCAAAAGGGGTTAGATTAGCTCAGAGTTATGTGACGCTGCATCTGAACGCGAAGACCCCTCCCCCCTCCCGAGTTTGTGCCATCGCAACATTGCCAACGACTATACATCGGATTATGACGTTGAATATACATCGCCCAGGAATATGACGTTTGAATAGACAATTCACAAATGTAGTTATCTAGAAAATAATATTTACCATGAAACTCTGATTTATGTTGTAGCCCCATTAAATTCATTAATTGAAGCTCCATTAAATTTAGTTTTTAATAGACTATTTTTAAAAAAAAATAAACTCTTATACACGACTTTCTGGAATAACAAGAACGCCTAGGTTATGCTAAAAGTTGGAATAACGTTGGGTACAAAATAATTTTCTTTTATCGTTCGTATTCTATTTAAAGTAAGTAATTAATTATATGAATGTAGTGAATAATTATGGAGAAAAAAAACTTTCTAGTATGACATCTGTAACAGCAACCAAAGAGAGATTAGCAACCAAAGAGAGTAAAGTGAAGAGAAACGAACCCAACCACTCTCTCGGACTGGAGTGGGAGAAACTGTATAAATACAGCGACGACAGTCCATGGGAGGACAGTTCAAGACAGTTCAATATAGTTCAAGACTGTTCACTATAGTTCACCATCTCGCCAGTCACTTCGTGTCATTTTCATACCCACTCTACCTTAACCATTCTCTACTGTAAAGTCCAGGCAGACTGTATCTCATGATTATTATTATTATTATTATTATTCGTAGTTAACCAATGTTAAACCTGCCTCCTTATTCAATCATGCTGACACAAATTCTCTCCACCTAACCAACCAAAGAGAATAAAGAGAGAGACACGAACCTAACCACCACTCTCTCGGACTGGAGTGGGAGAAACATATATATAGAGCGACGGACAGTCCAGAGATAGAGAGATCAATACAGTTCATACTACTGAGTTCATACAGCCAATCACTACGTGTCATTACCCATTTTCCACTCTACCATACTGTATCATTACAAGTGTAAAGTCCAGGCAGACAGTGTCATTCATTATTATTATAAATAGTTAACCGGTATTAACCCTGTCTTCTTATTTCATCAACCAGACAAATTTTCTCCACCTAACTCGTTCATTATATTTGGTAGTTGTTATATTTACATTGAGAAAAAATAAATAAATAAATAAATGAAAATTTAAATAAAATTTCTTGGTATTGGGAGGAGTGAATTTCATTCTTATCTAGTCCAAGGAAAATTTTCAAAATTCAAAATTTCCAACAAAAATTTATTCTTCATATGCTAGAATAACATAATTTTTTTTTTATATCACCAATTTACCAAATATACCAAAAAAATAATTTATAAGAATATTTATTATTTTTTAAGAAACTCCTCTTTTCTCCTAATTTAGTCTTATTTTTAAAAAAGTTCTATTGTAATAATTTGTGCACCTTCACAACTAGAACCACGCGATAAAATGCTCTTAATCTAAGTTATATTTTTGTTTTGTTTAATAGCATAAACCATGAAACAACACAAATCTTGTGATATATAATTTATTTTACACAACATAGTTTAGTGGGCCGCCTCGGTGGAAATTTTAGAGATTAAAAAAAAAATTATAATAAGGAAAGAGTATAGAGAACCTAACTACAACCAAAGAGAGATCAGCAACCAAAGAGAGTAAAGAGATGAGAAACAAACCCAACCACTCTCTCGGACTGGAGTGGGAGAAACATGTACGGACAGTCCAGAAATAGAGAGTTCAATACAGTTCATACTACTGAGTTCATACAGCCAATCACTACGTGTCATTACCCATTTCACTCTACCATACTGTATCATTACAAGTGTAAAGTCCAGGCAGACAGTGTCATTCGTTATTATTATAAATAGTTAACCGGTATTCCGGTGGCCCAAGGTAAAATGGCTAACGACTTTGAATCGGACACTAAGCCAGCTAAAAAAAACAACTAAAAAATACCGGTCCCCTTAGTTTTTTGTTAGAAAACCAAATTTAATTTGCAAATTTGTTTTGATGCTTCCAGAAGCAAGATACAGGCACCAACTTCATTTTTTCAAATGGGTAGGTGTGGTTTTTTTATTTAAGAAATAGATTCCTCTATTTTTTTGTAAGAAAAATTTACTTGAACGGTTTTTTTCTTTGAGCGATACTTTATGTTTTTTTTTGTTTTATGAATGAAAACATGATTCCTATAAGAAATTTCAAAATGATATTATAACGGTTTTTTGATTGAATAAGAAGAAAAGTACTATTTTATTATAAATTTTACTCCTCATTAATTACAGATCTTGCTCGAACTGGCCCCCCACCATTAGAGATGCATACACATGCTTTTTCCTGCCAATTGTACCTTACGACCAAAGAAATACATCTCTAATGGTGGAGGCCAGTTCGAGCAAGATCTGTAATTAATGAGGAGTAAAATTTATAATAAAATAGTACTTTTCTTCTTATTCAATCAAAAAACCGTTATAATATCATTTTGAAATTTCTTATAGAATCATGTTTTCATTCATAACTTGTAAAATATCGCTCACAAGAAAAAAACCGTTCAAGTAAATTTTTCTTACAAAAAATAGAGGAATCTATTTCTTAAATAAAAACCACACCTCCCTATTTGAAAAAAATGAACTTGGTGCCTGTATCTCGCTTCTGGAAGCACCAAAACAAATTTGCAAATTAAATTTGGATTTCTAACAAAACAACTACGGGGACACTTATTTTTTTTTGTTTTTTTTTTTCTAACTATCTTAGTTTCTGAGAAAAAGTCGTTATCCATATACCTTGGGACACCCTGTATATAGAGCGACAGACAGTCCAGAGAGAGTAGTTTAGGTTCGTTTCTCTTCTCTTTACTCTCTTTGATTGCTGGTACACATCGTTATAACTCCATTCTTCTCTTAAAACTTCGCTTAAATGAATTTTCACAGAGAAATGTTTCAAATAAAAGTTGTAGCACTTTATACGTATAATAGATATTCTAAGTTTAAAGAAAAAATCTTTGGAGCGGTTTTTGAAAAAAATTGCAGAAAAAAAAAAACGGTAAAAAATGTGTTCAGTAAAAAGGTGATGCTTCTAGTTGACCGATTTTGATTAAAACTTTATTGTCAAGTTTCCTGATAGATCTTAAACGAAATTTGAACGAGTTTGAACTTTCTGAGATTTTCCGTTTGTTAGTTATGTTGATGACTAACATAGTTACACAAAAAAAAACTTCATTTGGTTCCAAAGGACTTCAACACAAGAATTTCTGGTGAAAACTCAATTACGAAAATTTGATACCATTACAATACTCTCTGTCACAGCAGTAAGAGAAAGTAACAAGTGAGTTAAGTGTGTGGACATTTATTCTTAGAAATTCTCTCTCTCTCTCTCTCTCTCTCTCTATATATATATATATATATATATTTTCTGGCAATCTTTCAGTAATTCCAGCTCGTTGGTTCCAGCAATAGTGGAGAAATTTTATAGCTTTAGTATCACTAGTGTTTGCAGAACCAGTTGCGCTGCCTGTACAATAAATTTTAGTACGATATCGTAAAATGTTATTGATGATATTCTTTATATTGGCTATTATATATATATATATATAAAGTAAGCAGTAGTTGAAACAATGAAATCATCTTAATATGTAGGATTACTTTGTAGTAAATACAATTTATTTGTATATTTATTATTATTATTATTATTATTATTATTATTATTACAATTATTTATTGATAAGTCGCTGGTGAGGCGGGTAAAATAAATATTGTTTGTTGTAAATCAAATAGGAATATTTAGGACTTTTCTGATAATTCTAATTTTTCCCGCCTAATTACTGCGGGAGAAATCCAGCCTGTTCAATATTTCTTCACCGTAATTTTGTACACCAACCCATTTGAGGAAATAAAAATCCGACACTAAATATACACTGAAGAGGATGTACAGCTGTTTTTCAGCTTCTACGCCAGCTCCAAAAATATTTGCACTTATAAAGGGGCTGTTATCCTCTGCACGGAGTCGGTGTGTAAAACTGAACTTGCTCTGTGCAAATCTGTGTTGTCACACTGTCTGAAAAACGCATCCAGAAGATGGGCTAACGCCCGAAACCGGTCGATGACCACAAAATGAAGCAGGCTACCACGGAAAATGACTCTGATACTGCAGAATGCTTTACAGATGCTTTACATTATTATAATTATTATTTGTTTTACTTTCTCTCACTCCTATTGTAATCGTGTCAAATTTTCGATATTGAGTTTTCACCGGAAATATCCGTTTTGAGGTCCCCTGAGTCCAAAAAAGTGGTTTTTAGCACAGGGTCTGTGTGTTTGTGTGTGTGTGTGTGTCTGTGTGTATGTGAACAGCGTAGCTCAAAAACGAAAAACCGTAGAAAGCTGAAACTTGATATTCCGTTTAGGTATCACTATGCGATCTGACTGTGCGTTATCTGTCAAAATTTCTCAAGCGGAAGTACTACTTTACTAGTTGCTTTTTTTTACTTTTTTTTGCGTTTTTCTCAAAAATGGCTCCAACGATTTTCTTTAACTATTTCTTCTCAACTACATATACAAGGAGCTACAACTTTTATTTGAAACATTTCTCTGGGAAAATTCATTTAAGGGCACTTTTGGGGGAGGGGTGGGGTTAGGTTTTCCATCTAAAGTGCTATTTCAGTTTATTAGACAATTCTGTCATCTAAATAATGTTAATTAGAATTAAATATGTTGTTGAAATTCCGAATTTGAAAAAAATCGGATAACCGGAAGTGCGTTTACTTTACCACTTTACTAAGGATTTTTTTTCACTTTTTCACGCGATTTTCTCAAAAATGGCCCGACGATTTTTCTGGAAACCACACATATAAACTAAACATTCAAAGATCTACAACTTTTATAAAACATTTCTCTGGAAAAATTCATTTAAGGCACTTTTAGGGAGGGGGTAGGTTAAGCTTCCTCTAAAGTGGTATCATACTTGATTATACAACTCTATCATCCAAATGAATTAATTAGAAATAAATAGATGGCCAAATTCCGAGTTTGAAGGAAATTCAGTAAACCGGAAGTACGCTTTTACTGAATAGTTTCTTTCAGTTTTCGACAAATTTCATTAAATTTGGTGCACAAACTATAACCTGTCAATTATACTTTTGAGAACTGGAGTAAGAGAAAGTTGTGTGAGTGTTTCACACTAGATTTTTTTGAATTTATTGTGCAACAACATCTATGGTCATTGGGCGCCCGCCTGGAGTGGCATCATCATTTGATTATACCACTCTATCATCCAAATGAAATTAATTAGAAATAAATAGATGGCCAAAATTCCGAGTTTGAAGGAAATCAGTAAACCGGAAGTACGCTTTTACTGAATAGTTTCTTTCAGTTTTCGACAAATTTCATTAAATTTGGTGCACAAACTATAACCTTTGTCAATTATAATTTTGAGAACTAGAGTAAGAGAAAGTTGTGTGAGTGTTTCACACCAGATTTTTTTTTAATTTAATGCGCAACAACATCTATGGTCATTGGCGCCCGCCCGGAGCGTTCTCAGTGCACTGCCGGCCTCCGGACAGTGTTTTCTCGTTATAGACCAGAAGTGAACTGTATAGGCTCCTAGGAAGAAAAAATTTAAGGGTAGCACACCTGGACTCGAACCCGGGTCCTCCGCGTGGGAATCCAGTACGCTAACCACTTAGCTATTCTCTTCCCTGAATTTATTATAATTATTTGTATATGTATATATGTAGAATAAACGCTGGCGTAAAAAGCTTGTGTCCGAGAAAATCCCCACCCCTCCAGTTTTTTTCTTGACAGATTAAAGAAAAAATTTTATAACGTGATGGCATTGAACTTCTTTTACACTCACCCTATGATCTAAACTTAGCTTCATCCGATTATCGCTTGTTTCGATCCATGGCGAATTTTTTTTCTGCGAGTGAAATTTTAATAACACGATCGACGTTGGAATTGAAGTGCATCAGTATTTTGATTCCAAACCCAAGGAATGGTATCAGCGAGAGATCCAACAGCTGGCAGCCTATCACACTATGAATTTTGAAATTAATTCAAAAATTAAAAAAAAATAATAAAAAATTGATTTTTTTTTTTTTTTAAACCGGTCATTTTTGTGATACATCCCATTAAATAGCTTTCCACTTCAAACTACTTGTATTTTTAAGTAAACTAATTTAATTTGCATTAAAATAATACTTTTTGGAGTTTATTTGGAGTAGAATGAACTCAATGTGAATTATGGTGAAGAGATGTCCTAAACAGTGTTGGCAAACGTATGTACTATTGTAGAGTTGAGTCGTGCCTTCATTACACATCTGAGGTTATATTCCGTTCCACCCACTACTCTGCCAAGGATCAATTCCGTATGTATTTATGTCCTTGACAGGTAATTCTCCACATTCGCTCACAAGGAAATTATTTAGTGCAACGGGATAGCTGTTACAAATTTCACTTTTTCCAAAAGTTCTAATTAATTTATGGAATATACTATGAAAATTGATTAACTTATGAAAGTTGTTTGTATTAATAAATAATTAATATAATATGAATTGCTATGGATATTTGTGGCATTAACAATAAACTAATGCAAAAAGGTTAAATATTTGTTGTTAACTTTAACGATCCAACCATTTACTCTCAGTAGATTATATTCAATGCCATTGCAACTCACGCGGTAACAACTTCAACAGATATAGTCAACGCAATTAATAAAAAGAAAATTTGATGTGATACACACATAACGACTTTTTCTGTTACTGCTGTTAATTGAACTATACAGGGTGTCCCAAGGTATATATATATGGATAACGACTTTTTATCGTAAACTAAGATAGCTAGAAAAAAAACTATAAAATACGTGGCCCCGTAGTTTTTTGTTAGACATCCAAATTTAATTTACAAATTTGTTTTGGTGGTCCGAGAAGCGAGATACAGCACCACTTATTTTTTCAAATGGGGAGGTGTGGTTTTTATTTAAGAAATAGATTCCTCTATTTTTTTGTAAGAAAAATTTACTTGAACGTTTTTTCTGTGAGCGATATTTTACAAGTTATGAATGAAAACATGATTCTTATAAGAAATTTCAAAATGATATTATAACGGTTTTTTGATTGAATAAGAAGAAAAGTACTATTTTATTATAAATTTTACTCCTCATTAATTACAGATCTTGCTCGAACTGGCCCCACCATTAGAGATGTATTCTTTGGTCGTAAGCCAATTGGTACCTTAGGAAAAAGCATGTGTATACATCTAATGGTGGAGAGCCAGTTCGAGCAAGATCTGTAATTAATGAGGAGTAAAATTTATAATAAAATAGTAACTTTTCTTCTTATTCAATCAAAAACCCGTTATAATATCATTTTTGAAATTTATAGGAATCAGTTTTCATTCATAATTGTAAAATATCACTCACAGAAAAAAAAACCGTTCAAGAAAATTTTTCTTACAAAAAAAAATAGAGGAATCTATTTCTTAAATAAAAAAAACCACACCTCCCTATTTGAAAAAAATGAAGTTGGTGCCTGTATCTCGCTTCTGGAAGCACCAAAACAAATTTGCAAATTAAACTTGGTTTTCTAATAAAAAACTACGGGAGACACGTATTTTTTCCTAGCTATCCTAGTTTCTGAGAAAAAGTCGTTATCCATATAACTTGGGACACTCTGTATATAAAATGACAAAATTTTATTTATATTTGAAATTTTACTCATTTGTACTAACGTAAATATATAAAAGGTGGTGGAGGAACAATATCTACCCAGGCAGGTAGGTAGTAAAAGTAATTACATTGTAGTCCATAAAATAGCGCCAATAAATAACATTCGAAATGTTACATTTGAAATTTAACGCCATATTTCGAGAAAATTCCTAACAACTCAAAAATCTATTCTTTTAACTCGTACACTCCCGGTTAATCGATTTTCTTCAAATTTGAAATTCTACCAATGCTTTTAATGTATATTAATAAATATTCCCAAATTCTTTTTCTTTTTTTTTCTAGAGGGTTCTCGAGGAGTATGAAGTTAAGATTTTTTCTAAAGTACCATTTCCGTACTATCAATAATAATATACATTATAAAGCAATGCTAAAATTACAAATTTGAAGAAATTCGGTTAATTAGAAGTGCAACTTTACTGAATAGGATTTTGAGTTTGGTTTTTTTTTTTTAATAGGACTTTTAATTTTCTCTAAAACGTCTACAACGAATTTCTTTAAAGTTGGAATGCTTCTTGTACTTCGGAAAAATTTATATTTGTGGTTTCTGAGGAATTTGTGACGTTAATGTTCAAATATTATGCAGTTTTGTTCGATGTTATTGGCGCTTTCTGCTTGAGTTCAATATAAAATTATTTGAACTATTATACCTGACATGTAACCCCTCCTCTTCGGTATTTATGTTAGGGCTAAATAAAAACCTCGAAGTTTAAAAGAAAAAAAAAAAATTCAATTTTATAATTATATTAACTGCAGTAAATATTTAATTTGATTCGAAAACACCAAAAATAATAAGAGAAAAAAATAGGGAAAGAAATAGCTAAGTGGTTAGCGTACTGGACTCCCACGCGGAGGACCCAGGTTCGAGTCCAGCTGTGCTACCCTTACATTTTTTTTCTTCCTAGCAGCCTGTACAGCTCACTGTCCGGTCATGGACAGTGTTGTCTGTAACGAGACAGAACATTATCCGGAGGCCGGCAGTGCACTGAGAAGGTTCCGGGCGCCAATGATAAATATTGACGCGCCTTAAATTAAAAAAAATCTGGTGTGAAACACTCACACAACTTTCTCTTACTCCTGTTCTCAAAATTATAATTGCCAAAAGTTATAGAATGTGTACCAAATATAACGAAATTTGTCGAAAACTGAAAAAACTGTTCAGTAAAAGCGCACTTCCGGCTTACAAATTTCCTTAAAACTTGGAATTTAGGCCATCTATTTATTTCTAATTAATTTTGTTTGGATGACAGAATTGTATAATCAACTATGATACCACTTTAGAGGAAGCTGTAACCCCACCCCTCCCCTAAAAGTGCCCTTAAATGAATTTTCCCAGAGAAATGTTTTAGATAAAAGTTATAGACCTTTGTATGTTTAGTTTATATAGGTAGTTTCAAGAAAATCGTCGGAGTCATTTTCGAGAAAATCGCGAAAAAGTGAAAAAAATATTTAGTAAAGTGGTAAAGTAAACGCACTTCCGGTTATCCGATTTTTTTGAAACTCGGAATTTCAACAACATATTTAATTCTAATTAACATTATTTAGATGACAGAATTGTCTAATATACTGAAACAGCAGTTAAGATGAAAACCTAACCCCACCCCTCCCCATAAGTGCCCTTAAATGAATTTTCCTGGAGAAATGTTTCAAATAAAAGTTGTAGCTCTTTGTATGTGTAGTTGATATGCCAAGTTTAAAGAAAATCTTCGGAGCCACTTTTGAGAAAATTGCAAAAACGTAAAAAAAAACAACTAGTAAAGTGGTATTTCCGGTTGAGGAATATTGACAGATAACGCACCGTCAGATCCCATGGTGATACCTAAACGTAATATCAAGTTTGAACTTTCTAAGATTTTTCGTTTTTGAGCTATGCTGTTCACATACATACACACACACACAGACCATTTGCTAAAAACCACTTATTTGGACTCTGGTGACCTCAAAACGGATATTTCCGGTGAAAACTCAATATCGAAAATTTGA
>JAAEAF010009135.1:0-15592 GCA_011037195.1 Triatoma infestans
AAGTTTACAACAAACGCTTAGAAAATATGCAATGGAATTGGCGCAGGGGGTTTAATGTATTGCAGAGCAAGTGGGTGAAATAATCACAGAAGGAAGAAACCTTCTGGAGCGGAAAAACTAGATTCTTTTAATTGAGGTGAGTCTGTGTCCAACAAGGTAATTTTCAGGTTATAACTGTTTTTATAATAACTGTTATAATAAAAATAATGATTTTATCATATAATTTAATAAGAATTGCAAACAAATTGTTAGATTTTCTTTCTCTGGGTTTATTAAGGAATTTCACATTTTCGAGTCCGAAAAAACACCAGAAAAAAAAAATGAAAATGTATTTTAAAAATATATGCGGCTTTAAGTATAAATATAGAACTTCAGTAAATATTTGTGGTATTTATTTAAGCGTAAAACAACTGGATGAAGATGAAGTTGTTTGATAAAAAAAATCGAAAATATTCTGCGGTGATAAAATTAAAGAATTTATACTAGTTGGGAAACTAATTGATCGCATATGAACCTATAGAAGATTGTAGTTTCAAATTTTAAATGTTGTTTATAATTTTGTGGAAATTAGAAAATAAAAGATACAAAAGGTTAATGTTAGGGGCAAATAAATTATTGATTTATTTCAACCAGAGAATAGTTAATTGCTAGATAAAAAAGAATTAATAAAATTGTTGAATGGAAAGGATTGTTTGGTCGGCTTTGTATTGTAGACAGTTGTTAATCAAAGAATTTAACTTCAATAATTAGGTCTTGTAAATAATACTTGATGGATAGACATTATCTCTCCTTATTTTAATTTATTTATTTATTTTTCTGTTTATCTTGTGTTTATATAGGTTCTCTTTATTTAAAATAATAATAGATTGTTTTCAATTTTGTTTTAATTTTATTTAATTAGTTTTTATTTTTCAAGGACATTGCTGTTTTGTTTATTTTATTACTATTGTCATTATTGTTTTGTTTATTGTGTTAATATTGTCATTAATGTTTTGTTCACTTTATTGGTTTTGTCATTAATGTTTTGTTTTTGTTAAATTTGGTTTCCTTAAAATGGAAACAATTAACAATCGCTTCCGATATATATTAATTATTATTATTGCTTTTTCATTCTAATTACAATAGTTTTGTTAACTTAATTATGAAGAGCTGTAGCGCAAAAAAAATAATTTTGCGGGAAGCATTTACTCTAAAAAGATCAGTTTTTAAACAGAATACCAAGATAAACTATATAAAAACAAATTGATCACAAAACCAAAAGAACAGCTCTATAACATCATGAAAAACTCTGACAATTTGACTTCCTAGGCAGACGAAATTGACTAATACATATCAGCATCACATCAAATATACTCAACAAACCTTAGGAGTGAAAACAAGTAAGTACCATAATAATTCATTAACGTCATAAGCAAAAATTCTTAATGAATAATAGTTAATAGATAATAGGAAACAAAAAGAAAATCTCACACAAATAAGCACGAAACATTAATATATGGAAATAATTATACCGTTGTTAAGCGATATAAAATAACGTACCCAATAGAAACAAAAAATAAATTTACTTTACTGTCGAATTTAAATGATGAAGAAGAAAAAGAACCTAATCATATCAGCCCGCCCAAATTAAAAATTCCTCCAATATTCTTACAAGAAATCACAAACATTCAAGAAATAACCAAAGATATAAAACTGCTTGCAAAATCAGATGTTCACATTAAATGTGAACTGTACCAATAAAACAGTAAAATAAAAATTCTGCTCGTCACCTCAGTGCTATTTCAAAATTTTCTACTGACTCGAAATTGAAATTCTGTACATTTCTTAACCCATTTCTTAATGAAGTCACCCGTCTCCCGTTCACAATAAAGACAAACATCCTACACTGCTTTTTGCAGCAGATGTAGGAAACAATTCAGTGGCAAAATCAATTTTCCAGTACAGATTCTGTCTTGCGGTAGATAATATTAATATTAGTAGAATCTAGACACAAATCTCGTCACATTTCCCAATGCATCAACTGCCATGAATACGGGCACACAAAAAACTTTTGGTATTTGGATCCTAGATGTGTAAAATGCGCCGGAGCCCACCATGTTTCTAAATGTCCTCATACAAAGCTTGAAAAACCAAAAAGCGTAAATTGTAGGGATGACCATCCAGCTAACTATAGACGATATCCACATCATCAGTTCTTACAAAACAAAGTTAGAACTCGAAAGCGAGAGAATCCAGAACAACTGCCAACAAAAGATAAAACATCCTATAATAAAACTCTAGAGTCATGGGCCACCTCTACTAAAAACCGCTCTGAAAAAACCCAGTAATTCACCTCTAATTTGGACAAGAGACAAGAACACGACTGAACCCACAATGGACCCCCACTCTCACAAACAAACAGACGCTCAGCAATATTACCATTCAAATAAGCCAAACCTTCATTCACCAAATTACTTCATTTCTCACAAACCTATTTCAAAATTACAATTGTTCAATAGTAATCATTCTTCCAAAGACAACATCAGATTAATAAACTGGAATGCAAAGGATCTTATATCGAAAGCTTCTTCTTTCTGCGAATTCCTGAACAGATATAAAATTGATATAGGTTGCGTTATAGAAACACATTTTAATCCCACAGATATATCTAGAATTTCAGGATACCAAGTATGCAGAATGAGATCATGAAATAATATACATCATGAGATCAATAGAAGAATATTGCTGGCTAATAGGGCATACTTCGGTCTACAGGATTACATGAAAAGTCGGTTACTCTCCAGGTCCACAAAAATAGGAATCTATAAGACACTCATCCGATCGTTCTAACATATGCCTCGGAATGCTGGACCATCACTAGAAACGATGAGCTGGCCCTCCTTAGATTTGAAAGGAAAATTCTTCGCAGGATCTATGGAGCCATCCTAGTTGGGGAGACAACTGGCAACAAAAGATAAAACATCCTACAATAAAACTCTAGAGTCATGGGCCACCTCTACTAAAAACCGCTCTGAAAAAACCCAGTAGTTCACCTCTAATTTGGACAAGAGACAAGAACACGCACGACCCCACAATGGACCACCCCCACCCCCACAAACAGACGCTGAACAATATTACCACTCAAATAATCCAAACTTTCATTCACCAGATTACTTCATTTCTCACAAACCTATTTCAAAATTACAATTGTTCAATACAATTCATCATTGTCTCCCATTCATCTTGTCTCCCAATGGAGACGGAGAAGTAATGATGAACTAAGGAATTTGTACAATGACGTCGATGTGGTGGTCTACATCAAGCTGGGGCGCCTGCGCTGGGCGGGGCATGTAGGAAGAATGAATCCCGAGGAAGTGCCTCACAAATTATTGAGAGAAAACATACACGGGGTATGCAGAGTCGGAAGACCCAGATTGAGATGGAGTGATGCAGTGGCAAGAGATGCAAGCAGCTTCCTTGGTGTCCGCAACTGGATGGTGCCGGCATCAAACCGTGATAACTGGCGTTCATCCATAGAGGAGGCCAAGACTAGCGCAAGCGGGTTGTAGAGCCAGGTGAAGAAGAAGAAGTATGCAGAATGAACGCCACTGAAACCACGATGCTTAAGACTTCTATATACATCTATACTTAAACATTTACTGACGTATGCCTGCCCCGTATGGACGAGGGCCAATAAGACTTGCAATGAACAAGTTTACAAGTGTTCCAAATTAAATTATTGCGCATCCCTTGGGAGCACCGTGGTTCGTTCATTCGGAACGAACCAGTCCACAAGGAGCTGGGAATCCCAAAAATCAGTGATTTTATAGACAGGGCTACACTCAAGTTTTCTAAACAAACTATAAAACTACAGAAGCAAGGAACAGATCACCAACCCATACAGAAAACAGCCTAACGACTAAAACCGGAACTATTCCAGTACCTACTTCAAGAGATAGTAATGAATTAACATTTATTTATAATGTATATATTTTATTATTTATGTACATAATTTTGGAAAGCAGAAATAAGCTGCCACCATAATAAAAGTGTTTTCTTCTTCTTAATTATGAATTTAGTTTAATTAAGAAATTATTAATTTATATTTACTTTCCTAATCTTAAATTTATTAATTACAATGAATTAATTAATTTATTAATTTTCGAGAATTTATTATGATAACATTTCATTTTTAATTATTATGTAAATAATGTTTGTTTTTTTTTTGTTTTTAAATAAGAAAGGAAAAAACAAAAAAGAAAAAAAGAAAAATTACTAATAACTCGACGGACGGCAAGTTTCCATCGCCAAATTAATGTACATAGTTGTTGTTTTATTTGAAATTGTAAGGGCTGCATAATAAACATTTTTATCTATCATTCAACTATCTAAGTACCGTAATTGTGTCAAATTTTTGATATTGAGTTTTCAAAGGGATTTACGCGTTTTGAGGTCCTCAGAGTCTGAAAAAGTTGTTTTTAGCAAATAGTTTATTTGTTTTGTTTTTTAAAGTTTTCTCTTGAAAGTGACTTTTACTAGAGAGCTTTCCACATAATTCGATGGAAGTGAAATCGGAAGTCCGAGGCCAAAGTGGCAAACCGAGAGTGGACTCATTTAGACTATATCGATCAATTGTTACAAAAAGGGGGTGTGTCTCTCAAGGTCATCTCTAAGGAGAATTGCCAAAAATAAAGAAAATTACACCTGTTGATTAGTGGCCTAAACTGTCTAAAAAAAATAAGCTAACTAAAGATATCCATAAAAACAAAAAGAATTTCAGTTATTTTTCTTCTAAGAGTCTATGATTACCAACGATATTTAGGAAATTTATTTCTTTATCAACGAATAACTCCAATTCATCACTCCAACGATTCTCTTAAAAACTTGATATATCAACTACCGCATAATATAATGGGCTACAACTTTTATTTAAAACATTGCTCACAGAAAATTCATTTAAGGATACTGTGATGGATGCCAAAAAATTATAACTATTTTATTTAAAGAAAATTATGATATGAAGAAAATGCAAGCTTGTTGGCAAAAAAAAAAAGTACACTCAGGTAGAAGAGTACAGTTACAGGAAGAGTTCATGAACCTTGTTAGCACTGTCTACCCCTTCTTCTCATAGGAGAAGATTTGAACGAACAATTAGAAGGCATTCTTTCAGGACAATCTAAAACAGACATTCTACCAAAACATTGCTTCAGAAATCCCTCTCTTAAACTCATGGCCAGTGATAGAGATTAACATTTATTCTAGATTAACAATTGATTTATTAAGCATAATAGTTGTGATATTGTAAAGTAATTTAAATCTCTTTAAAGATAAATATATTTAATTTTATCTACCGGTGTTTTCTTAATTAATTCTTATTACTTCTCTTCTCTCTTTAAACATATATACTTACAAGCCCCTTGCAAAACCGGCTCACGCTACAAGCTACCACTACACTACAACTCAACACTTCAAATGCATTTCAATACCTTTGGGTGAAAGGTGGGGTGTGATTTTTTTCCTCTAAACTGCTCTTTCACTTTATAACACAATTAGTTTCAATTTAGTAATAATTAGTTTCTTACACGTTTCTATCATCTAAATAGTATTAATTAGAATTAAGTATGCTGTTGAAATTCCGAGTTCCAGAAAAAAAAAAAATTCGTTTTTATTGAAATGTATTTTTCAGTTTTCTGCTATTTAATTTAAAACAGGTTCAACGATTTCCTTTAAACCAACAATATGTCCTACACATAGAAAGTGCTACACAACTTTTGTTTATAACATTTTTCCGGGTAAACTCATTTAAGGGGAGGGAAGGGATTAGCTCAGTGGTAGCGCGCTGGACTAGTAACGCGGAGATCACGGGTTCGAATCCAGCCGTGCTACTCTTAGATTTTCTCTTCCTAGGAGCCCCTACAGCTCACTGTCCGGTGATGGACAGTGTTGTCTGTAACGGGAGAACACTGTCCGGAGGCCGGCAGTGCACTGAGAAGGCTCCGGGCGCAAATGACCCTCAGATGTTGAGACGCCTTAAATTAAAAAAAAAAAAAAAAAAAATTAAGGGGAATTTGGGGGTGGGGGAGGGTTATGTTTTTCTCTAAATTGCTATCTTAGGATTATACAATTCTGCCATCTAAACAAAATTAATTAGAAATAAATAGATTTGTGTAAAATTCCGAGTACCAAGAAAATCTATTTTCCTTCATAAAAACCTCAACGAATTTCATTAAATTTGGTATATTAACTATAAAATTTGTCAATTAAAATTTTAAGAACTGGAGTAAGAGAAGGTGGTGTGAGTGTTTCACACCAGATGTTTTTTTAATTTGTGAGTCACACTCTTTTAATTTATGATTTCAGCGTAAATAGGACAAAATATTGATTCAGTGATTTTGTTTCAGTATGAGTCAGACCATTATTAGCATCGTATAAGACTTAGAAAAGTTGCGGTATTTACATTTTGAAAACATTAATTTTAAATTTGTTTGTAGTATTTGGCTTCCTTAAGTTTGGGAAAGTTCTTGATTTGTTTTTTTCTGATTTATCCAAAGAAAATTAACTTTCAACTCTTCCATTGGAAAATTTAATTCTGCGCTTCGTTTTATAACAATATCAACAACATTGGCGAATTTACTTCATCAGTAAGATCGATAATTCTAGGACAATATTTTCGAACTGGCTACCCTCTGCGGTTTCTTTAAAGTATTCTTCTATATTGATAAAATATAGAAGCTTCAGATTTCGTTTGAGAAGTCTAAAGTGATGCTGATGAAAGGCAAGTTTCATCCTAGTCGTTTTCAGTTTCATCCCTGATCCAGGGAGGACGATCACAGAATTGTCCACGTAACCCAGTTTGAGAACCTGGGCGTGCGGTTGGATTGGAAGATTTCCTTTAAGCCCCATATTCAGCGCGTTGCTTCCCAGATGCATCAATTTATCCAGGGAATCAAAAGAGAGCCCGTGGTAGTGGGGGGCTGAAGACTGGTGTGGCCTTAACCATTTATAGGGGCATGATAGAG
This sequence comes from Triatoma infestans, assembly GCA_011037195.1. Lineage (NCBI taxonomy): Eukaryota > Metazoa > Arthropoda > Insecta > Hemiptera > Reduviidae > Triatoma > Triatoma infestans. The sequence goes on from JAAEAF010009135.1 coordinate 6,999, forward strand.
AATGTTGCAACGTACGCATGTGCTTGTTGGGCTGACAAGCTGCACATGCAGTCGTACAGCGGCACTCTATTGCGAATGCAAAGAGCCATTTTCTGTTCTTTGTAACAAGGGCCTATGCGACTCGGTCTCCTTACCGGTAGTCGCTGGTGTGTTACCACTTGATCTACTTGCAGAGATGAGTGCCCTTACCCATAAGTATAAGAAATTGTCCTAGACGGTGAGGAGCTGTCCAGTCAGACGCCTCCTACCCTTGCAAAGAGAAATATCCGAGAGTACGAGATTGGGAAGTGGCAAAGTTGCTGGGATGCAGCAGAGAAAGGGAGAATCACATATGAGTTCTTCCTTAATTTGCATCACAGACTGTCGTCGATACGATGGCTGGACCTGTCCCCAAACTGTAACGCAATATTTCAAGTGCCATGGGGAGTTCAATTCTAAGCTCCATGAGCTGGGATTGAAATATTCCCCGATTGCGAATGCGGTGAACGGGACATGATGGATCACGTTCTCTTACGGTGTCCTCTCTTCAACGAGGCAAGAATCCATATGGAATTCAAGCTGAAAAGGAGGGGAGAGAATTGGCCGGGAGATTGTAAAGAACTGAAGAAAAATGCCAAAAACTTTAAAGACTTTGTTGATGAGTTTGCTCGCGAAGTAGCAGTAATGCGAAGGACTAGATAGATATGTAGAGGCCCGCGCCTCCCCGTGGCAGGGACGGAAACTTGCCTACCATGTAGGCAAGGCTATAAGTGACCTTAGACACCGGTTTTGGCGCTATACGCTAGGTATACGTTGGCCCGGAATGTACTCAATGATAATAATAATAATAAATTGATAAAATATCAATAACTTCCATTTGAATATTTCTTCGATAAAAGTAATTTTAATGTGGTATTTCTTGGGGGTTAACCTTTTCTCTAGAAATCTATTTCGATATATTGTTCAGTTCTACTAAGTGACCACGTCAAACCAATTCCGAGACAGTAGAGAATTTATCATTAAAATTCCTGAAATGAAATTGTAAAAAAGTCATGTGTGCGTACATATTCGGATGTATATGTCCAAGGAAAATGGCGAAAAAAATAAAATACTAAAGAAATATTTAGGAAAGGAAATAACAGTCACTAGGAAAAAATCAATTTTTAAGGACTAAATTTTTAAGGACTTTTAAGGGTTAAAAATAGTAATAAAAAAAAGTGTATAATTTACTTAAATTTCTTATATATGTTACGATATGCTTTTTTTATTTTTTTTTTTAAATAAAGGGAAACAAACATTAACATAAAAGGGAAATAATAGATTTAGTAGGTTGGTAAACGTGATTGAGATGGCTAGTTTGTTTTGTTTATATTTAATGTCACGCCATATAGGTTACTCAGACTTCAGACATAAAACAGGTTTCCTATGTTTACATGTTATACCAAACGTCGATATATTTAACTGTTTTTTTTTTGTTAAATTAAATCTAACTATATTCTGCTTATTCTGTTAATTTTTACTTCTTTTACTAATAGTAAGAGGAAATATTTGCGATCGTGTCAGATTTTCAAAGAGCTACAACTTTTATTTGAAACATTTCTTTGTGATAATTCATTTAAGGGCACTTTTGAGGGAGAGATGGGGTTGTGGTTTCTTCTAAAGTTTCTCTCTTTGTGCCTTGCCGTTCTACGCATCACTTTGGTTTTGGAATTCGCTAAACAGGCAGCTAAAACTTAACCCAAGTTCTGGTCAATCGGCTAGCTTAAAGCACGCATAGTTGAGATTCTGGGTATTGGAGCCTTCGCTCAAATAAGGATAATAAATAAAAAGCGAATACATTTTTACTCTGCTCTAATTATTTATTTTAACCCTTTCATTGCTAAGTTAGTGGAGAGTATTAGTATACTGCGTCTAGACTGTCTCACTGGCAGTCGTCCCCTCCATGCTAAATTTCTTTTCTCAGTCGTAGTTTCTTCCCCACTTTTTGTTTACAACTCTTTAAGCTTTAAAATCCGCTCTTTAACTTTTTAAATCCCTATTTTAAACTTTTTAAATCTCTATTTGATTAGTAACTGTCTAAATTTCCAGTGAACTAATTTTTAGCTGTAAGTAAAGCTTAATATAATTCTATTAAAGGTTTGTTAAAAAAAAAAAAATACCAAAAAACAAAAAATTATATTTAAAATATCTGAAACAAATATACAATTAAAAACGTAATAAAAAAAACACTTAAAAGAAAATTAGAATGTTTGTTTAGTGTGATATATCTCCAAACACGGCACTACACACAAGCCTTGCTTGCAATTTTCTTAACTTTTAATAATTATAAACACTTAAAAATTATGCAGATAAAACTAAAAAACGCAATAAAACCTAATGTATACTCGAAAATAATAAAATACTAAAAGTGTAAGTAATAGAAAATTATATTGAAAAACTGCAAAAGAGAAGTTACTCAAACAGACGCAAACTACAATGACAAACATATGTAGGTACAAGGGTTGTTTGGAAAAGGGATGGATAATAAACCCAAGAAATTTGCCGACAAAAAGGTCGCAAGGGATTATTGCCATCTTTTATTTTAGTATAACATAATAGGCAAAAGAAAATATACTGAAAATTGTACAGATGTCGATGGGAGATTTAAAAATGATGGCGCAATTATGCGAGACTAGCAAAATGGTTTGTTGCCATCTGTTGCCATTTAAGTGAAATAAAAATATTCTATGGATGCTTATGGATGTATAGATGTCGCTGGAAGAAGTAAAAAAATATACACTTTCTTGTGGGAGTAGCAAAGATTCGAAAAAGCATCAAACCACATATATGTGGTATTAGCCTGTGGGAGAGTGCTAGACGAATACACATAAATGTGGTATTAGCCTGTGGAGAACGTCAAGTGTACCCACATTAATGTGGTATTAGCAATGAAAGGGTTAATATCTGTAAATCAAATTTACAATTTATTTTCTAGTTAACCTTCTTAGATACAAAATTACCTAAATATTTTCGTATATTAATCTTGCATGTATTTCAATATTTATTTATTGTTTACACGCTTTTATCTGTATAAATCACTTTGTTCAAGTTTAATATATTCTTATTTGTATAATGTACCTTTGAAATGTCCATCCCATATTTTTAAAAAAACTTGACAAGGCAGAGAGCTTAAATATTACAATTTGGTTTTAATTATTCTTCAAAACACACTTTTTATTATACATCATTATCTAACTTCTAATCTTTTCATTTTGTTATTAAAACACATGCTATTATAATCTTATAATCTCCCGCTACAATCAACAAATGTCTGTGTGTGTCAAACATTAAGTTGAAATCAGTTCTCCCCACGAATTGATAGCATTACTCAGACGATGGATAAGAATCCAAAACCGCGTGAGGAACACCGAAACCGCTTAGCATGCAGTGGCGTAAAATTCCAGATGATATCCAGCATTGCGAATCCATCCACGTATTCAAAAATGAAATATGTAAGTTTAGATGAGCAAATTTCAATTTCCACTTTCTCTTAATGGTCGATTCACTTTCTCTAATTGATTTTATAGATTTCTGAGGGGGTTCTGTGACGTTACGCTTAACTCTAATTACTATTTCAAGTGATTTTTATGGAGTGATTCAAGCGCTGCTTCATGCTTTATAATGTAAACATTACTTTATTACACATACACAGGTAACAGTTATTTAAAATCCAAAACCAATCAGGAAACGAACCCATTGTGTTGCAGGAGTAGTAAAAAGTAAAATTCTCTAACTAATAGCGTTATTATGCCTCTTTTAGATATAAAAAAAGTCTGGTGTGAAACACTCTCACAACTTTCTCTTACTCGAGTTCTAAAAATTGACAAATTTTATAGTTTGTGTACCAGATTTAATGAAATTCGTCGAAAAATGAAAAAACGGTTCAGTAAATGCGCACTTCCGGTTTATTAATTTTCTTGAAACTCTGAATTTTGGCCATCTATTTATTTCTAATTAAGTTTGTTTGGGTTACAGAAGTGCATAAACTATCATCCAATTATACTTTATTAACTATGATAGCCTTTAGAGAAAACATAACCCCACCCCTCCCCTAAAGTGCCCTTAAATGCATTTTCCTGGAAAAAGGTTTCAAATAAAATTTGCAGGATTTTCTATGTGTAATTGATATACCAAATCGTTGGAGTCATTTTGGAAAAAAATGGCAAAAAAGTGAAAAAAACTATTTAGTAAAGTGGTACTTCCGGTTGAGGAATTTTGACCGCTGACCTACTGTCCAGATCCCATGGTGATAACTAAACGGAATATCAAGTTTCAACTTTCTACGGTTTTTCATTTTTGAGCTATACTGTTCACATACACATACACACACCACAGACCATTTTCTAAAAACCACTTTTTTGGACTTAGGGGACCTCAAAACGGATATTACCGGTGCAAAACTCGATATCGAAAATTTTGACACGATTACAATACTTCCTCTTATTGGGAGTAAGAGAAAGTAAAATTCAAACGGTATGTGTCATATGACAGTTGCAACATGGGTAGAATACATTTTTCAATACCCCCTAGAATCCCCTCCAAAGTAACCCCCAAAAACGCCCCCACTACCTTACATACATACATATCCGGCGCACAGCCACTGCGGCGCTCCCATTCCTGCAGCTATCCTGCCAACTTGGTCGATCCATCTCTTTTTCGGTCTGCCTATTTTCCTTTTCCCAACTGGCTTAAAGGACATAATTTTCTTTGCTATCTGGTCATCTGCCATTCGCTGCACATGCCCTGCCCACCTTAATATACATATTTGTACAAATTGTACTATGGGAATATCCTTGTAAAGTACCCCCACTACCTTGCTATGAGAAAACGTTGGTTCGCTTTTTCATATGAGAAAGTTCGCTTTTTACCTAATAATGTATTCTACCTTAATATTTTTTTGTATGTAGAATGCACCCGTCTGGAAAGAATATAATATGTAAGTATGAATAAGCGTGCGTGTTAGTGATGATCTCGAGTTCATCTGAGGACAAGATAATATATTTACTTTTTACTTCAGTAGTTAAAAAAATAAAAACTAAATGAATAAAGGTAGTATAAAACTCAGGACCTTAACTTGTTGCAATTTTCTACAATTCTGCTAAATTTCTTCAAATTTCGAGCTCTTGGCAGAAGCTTAATTACTCAGATAGTGGAACAATATTTTACTTAAAAATAACATTTTAGACGTCCAATCCCCCATCCCCATCCCCTAGAATCCTCCTAGAATTGAATTTTCATTTCTTCCAGGTAGTTTGCTGCTTACCTTAGAAACCAACACAAGTAAAATGCACGGTTCAGTTAATTGAAGGTTGTGTGAATATTTCACAATTATTTTGAGGAAATTGTGATCGTAATCTTATAAAATGGAACTGACCTATTTTTAAATGTAATTTTCTCGAAGGTTTCTTGGTGATTGCTTGATCACGATTGCATTATCTCATTTTTGTATTATATCCTTTCTTTCCCCCCCCCCCAAATAGTGAAGCTGAAAACATAGCTTTCAGCTGTGTAAAGCTGTTAAGAAACAAATATTGAATAACTCAGACCTACTCTGTCATGATAACAAACAAAACAGCTTCTATTTGGAAACAGTTTCTCTTTAGCGATAGAAATCTTTTGCTGGCATTCTACTTTTTTTTTTTTTTAATTAAAAAAGTTTAAAATTAAGCCAAGAAGTTATTAATTATTTTTCTACGCTCGTTATATAGAAAGTTTCGCAATGAATAAAAAGTTTCTCAAACATATTTCCTTCCAAATATTTTAATTGATTTTTATCAGAAAACTACGTATTGTCACAATATTGTCAGTAAAAAATTTTAGGAATATATTTGATGTATATTAAATGTACTAATATATAGGTAAATTTTAATGTATTATAAAGTTACTATACTCGAACTGGCGACATTTTGTTGCGCAACTATTTTGTCTCTGTGACTCTCGTGTTGCTTTGGTTTTTCAGAGCGAGCACACGATGAGCAACAGTTTCCTTATTTTTTTTAATTTTTTTTCAGTTTTCATTTTGATGCAATCGAATCAAGAATTGCACCTTGTTAAAAATGGATTTAACCGAGAAAGCTGTTCTCTCTTGATTCGTCGCAGAAAAAAAAAAAATCTACGGTAAAAGAAGTGTTGGATTCACCCACTAAACTCTGAAAAATTAATTAATGGAACATTTGTGCTAATATTTAAAGAGCTGGGATGTTGTCCTGAGAAATTATTTGATTACTTTCGCAAGAGTACTATACCATTTGATAAGCTACTTGGAATTCTAAAACCTTGCCATCACCCACCCAGAACACAAATCTGGCGATTCCACCAGAAGAGAGGCTCGCTGTTACATTAAATTAAGTGGTACTTAATAAATTACTGTTTCTTAATTATATTATTAAAAATATTATTTTTTAAAGAACATTAGCTAATAATACTATGAATACAGTTTTTTTATGTAACTGGTCAGAAAAAATTGAATGAGCGTGGCGGCAACTAAAATGTCGCCAGTCTGCGCATATACTAGTAAAACAATATATGTGGAGACAGTTTCGTCGCGCCGGAGAAACTAAAAAGTCGCCCTACTGACGCGTCTTTATAGGAGAGACAAAATGGTTGCTTGAAGTGGAAGAAGCGAATGGAAAAATAAAAATAATTAGAAATATATTTTATATTTTAAATAAAATTAGTTTTTAATGGAAATTTGTACATTGGCTGGCAAAGGGTCAAAATGCAGGTACAAGACACCGTTATAAGAGAGGTCGGAGAACTCGGTCATTCTTTGTCTTTTAACCCCTGCTAGAAATCATATATAGCAGTTTTAACTACCAAGACAAGAGCATTAATTCATCAGTGTATTCAAAAGCATTCAACCAGTAACATTCATCGCATTCAGAACATCATCTTTCATTTTTTAAATTCAGTATACCAATAAGTGTTTAATTTGAATATTTGTGTTGTAAGAATATTTATGTGCACGAGTTCGATATATTTATAAGCTCATTATTATGAAGTATTTAAATTCATTTAGTGATAATATATTTATTTTAAAACAGTGGTGACTTCTTACTTATTACTTAATACTTCTCTTTTTTAAAACATACACACACATAAGCTCTCGTGCTACAGCAAACACACACCAAATGCATTAAGTGCGCAACAAAAAGTCGCGAGTGCGAGCCCGCCCTAAGCATATGTATAATATATCATAAATTATACAATTTAAGGATAGGCAATATGTATGTAATTCAATGGATATGAAAGCCTTTTCATGTTATTTCATATTCATAAAAGGAATAGCTAAATCACATTTCGCACTTCAAACATATTTGTATATATGTCTGAAAACAAATTGATATTTTCCGATACGTTTTCAAAGTCATGTTAAATTTATTATTTCGATAATAAATGCAATTATAATCTAATTGCAACAGGAAAATAGGAAAATTCTATTAAAAAATGGGCGCTTACTCTCCTACTGCATGTTCGCATTACTGATAGATAATTCTTTTTAAAAGTAGGCATTTTTACTACATATTCATTTACTTTTTAACACTCTCACTAGTGATGGAATTGTGGAGTTTTTAAACAGGGAAGCATAACGATTCATCTCTCCCGGAACCTCTAATATCATTTTTTTGGGTGGGAGGGGAATATTTCAATTAAAAGTGATAGGTTTTTTTATATGTGCTCTGTGCAGTAAGTATTTTGAGTTCAAGGAAATTTTGTTTAGAGCTGTTTTCGAGAAAAACTGATGAAAAACGCGTTCTGTAAATATTCGCTCATTCAGTTAAATTGCTATTTTTTAAAAATACGTATTTAATTCATTATTCACCCCTGCATTATACATTTGTTCTATTTTATTCAACCACAGATCCTTCCCAACAGAAAATAGAATTTTCCTACATTCCCTCTTACTCACTCATAATCACAGCCCCTGGTGTATTTATTAATAAAAAGTGCTATCGGTACTTCCGATTTCAAATCCAGCATATACATGATGTTGCGATAAATTAGAAAGGAGGCGGTATGAATTTTGAAACCTCTTCCGCAGCAAAGGCGAAAGCGTTAGCACTGAGGTAAACTAGCGGATGTTTAGTCTAAAAAAAAAACCTTCAGCCTGAGAAGTGAAATAGTGAAGGGTACATAGGTGGTTGGTAGTTGGTAATGATGTAAAGTGTTTAGAAGTGAGAAAAAATGAGAAGTGTAATGTCCCTTCTGGTATCTGTAAACAGGGTGTCCCAAGGTATATGGATAACGACTTTTTCTCGGAAACTAAGATAGCTAGAAAAAAACTAAAAAATAAGTGTCCCCGTAGTTTTTTTGTTAGAAATCTAAATTTAATTTGCAAATTTGTTTTGGTGCTTCGAGAAGCGAGATACATTCACCAACTTCATTTTTTCAAATGGGGAGGTGTGGTTTTTTATTTAAGAAATAGATTCTTCTATTTTTTGTAAGAAAAATTTACTTGAAGGGTTTTTTCCTTTGAGCGATATTTTACAAGTTATGAATGAAAACTTGATTCCTATAAGAATTTCAAAAATTATAACGGTTTTTGGATTGAATAAGAAGAAAAGTACTATTTTATT